>APFE031383486.1:1234-22406 GCA_000404065.3 Pinus taeda
TAGAGCACGGTTCAACTCTTGGACTAATGGGAAATGTGTGTTGGTCATTCATTCATGTCTCTTACACTTTCATTTCATGTACTTGTTGCATTTTCTTGATGATTGATTATGGTTATAGTAATGTTGCCATGGAGAATTGATATTGATTTTGTGAAATGTATTTGTCATAAGTATGTGACTAGTTACATATGGATTATATGTCACTTACATGTTGATTTTATGTCGCCTACTTACATCCTTGTATGTTACGTTACATTCTTGAATATTTTGATTACATGTATTAGTCTTGTATGTTGATAACAAGAATTGATCACTGATGCTCAAGTACATGCATTTATGCATGCGTAGTTGATTAGGAATTTATTATGCATGTGGAAATGTGTATAATGGAGTAATAGTTGTTGTCATGCATGAGGTCATAGCATGCATTGTTGATATGGCTTTGCATTGATGACTGGACCCTGACTAGAATGATGTGTCTGAATTGATGCACTTACTTGTTTTATGTCTATATGCTATTATGTTTATGCTATACATGTATCACGTTGATTTGGTGATCTTGCAGATGAGGTATTCTCCCCAAATTATACCAAGGTACATTGATTTATTGTGATTTGGTTTGTCTGACATATTATGCATTACAGGAAAGAGATCAAATGGCTATCAAGGTAGACTGCATAGAACCTCCTAATACATCAAATGAACAACATGGTGTGGGGCACTCTTATGATTTGGAAGGCACATTGAGAAGGCAACCCCTCGTTATATATGAGGAAATTGTCTTTTAGCTATGTAGATGTGTATTCTGAGCGATAAAGAGGGAGGAGATTGTGTGAGAGAAAATAGAGAATTACAACGGATCTGTTATAGGTTGTATCTCTTCATTTTGTTGCATAATATAAAATGAAAGACTGGTTGTTTCAACGTGGACGTAGCCCAAATTGGGTGAACCACATGTATGTGTGTCTCTATTGTTTTATGTGTTTTCTATGTTTATATTTCTATAATATTTTTATGTGTTCATTGCTTTGTAATATATAATTTTATAACAACTAGTATTAGAGTCGAAGGTCTATTTGGATGATAAACTTGCAGGAGAGAAGGGTCCCTAGTTCGAGCGGGAGAAATGGCGGAAGATGGTAGGTTTAGGGTCAAAAAATTTAATTGCCAAAACAACCAGCTGTGGAAGATGCAAATGGAAGATTACTTGTATTAGAAAGATCTGTACCCACCATTGCGTGGAAAGAAAAAGAAGTCGGCAAGTATGACAGACACTGAATGGGATATGCTCAATAGAAAGGCACTTGGAACAATATGATTGTGCCTAGTGGCTTCGATAGCCTTTAATATTTCAAAGGAAACAACAACAAAGGGTTTAATTTCGACATTGGCCAAACTATATGAAAAACCCTCTGCCTCAAAGAAGGTATTTCTTATGAAGTGTTTATTTAATATGAAGAAGTCAGAAGTTGGATCTGTTGCTGATCATTTAAATGAATTTAATACAGTTACCAGTCAGTTAAGTTCTGTAGTGGTAACTTTTGGTGATGAAGTTAGGGCTCTGTTATTTCTGTGCTCATTGCCAGAAAGTTGGAATGGTTTAGTTATGGACATTAGTAATTATGTCTCTATATCTAGTACTTTAAAGTTTTATGATGTTGTCCATGCAATCCTTAGTGAGGAATGTGATAGAAAAGCTCTCGTGAGACATCAGGTAATGCTTTGACTGTAGAGAATAGGGGAAGAAAAATGGAAAGAGGAAAGAGCTCGAGTTATCACAGTAAGTCAAGGAAAGGAAGATCCAAGTCCATATTGGGGACAATGTGTTGGAAATGTGGGAAGAAAGCACACCGAAAGAAAGACTACAAGTCTCGAAAGGGAAAAGAAGGAGATGCGCAACAAGAAAACAATCATGAAGCGAATATGATAGGTGATGTGTTGCAAGATGTTTGATTATTTCATTAAAAAATATTATTGATGTCTGGGTGGTAGATTCAGGGGCCTTATTCCATTCTACACCTAATAGGAAACATTTTCATAATTATGTTGAAGGGGATTTTGGACAAGTTCAATTGGGTGGTGATAAACCCTGTGAAATCATTGGAATGGGTATAGTTTTCATGAAACAAAATAATGGAAATATATTTTTGTTTAAAGAGGTAAGGCATGTTCCAGATCTGAAGAAAAATCTAATTTCAACAGAGCAGTTGGGAGGTGAAGGTTGTGTAACTACTTTATAAAACCCGGAAGGTCACTAAAGGAGCCCTGGTAATAGAAAAAGGAGAAAAGATTGGTACATTATATTTATGCAATGGTATTTCTAATTATGTTAATACTTTAACCTGTAAAGGAGAAGATATGACATTGTGGCATCATAGGCTTGGGAACACAAGTGAGAAGGGGATGCAGATTCTTGACTCAAGAAATTTGTTGGTAGTTTGAAGCATGTTGATTTGGAATTCTGTGAGAATTGTGTTTATGGAAAACATAAGAGAGTCAAATTCCTCAGAGTTAGAAAAGAAAATAAGAGCGAAAAATTAGAGCTTATGCATATAGATGTATGGGGACCTACTCAGGTATCATCTCTCGGCAGATCTCATTATTATGTTACTTTTATTGATGATGCAACCAAAAAAACCTGGATTTATTGTATTTAGAATAAATATGATGTATTTGATACTTTCATGAAATGGAAAGATTTTGTTGAAAATGAGACAGGAAAAACGTTGAAGTGTCTCAGACCAGAAAATGGAGGTGAATATTGCAGCAAAGAGTTTGATAGGTACTGTTAAGAGAATAGAATTCACAGAGAGAAGACAGTTTCAAGAACACCACAAGAAAATGGTGTTTCGGAAAGGATGAATAGAACAACCATGGAGTGTGCAAGGTGCATGAGCTTGCATGTAGGATTTCCTTTACAATTTTGGGTAGATGCCATAGATATTGCTATTTATCTAATAAACAGAAGGCCTTTAAGTTCCTTGGATGGTGGTATTCTAGAGGAGGCATGGATAGGTAAAAAGGTAAACTACTCATTTTTAATGACTTTTAATTGTGAAGCCTTTGTCCACATTAACAAAGAAAATAGAACAAAGCTTGAGGCAAAATAAAATAAGTGTACCTTTATTGGATATGGTGTTAATGATTTTGGTTATCAGTTTTATGATTATGAAAAACACAAAATCATTAAGAGCAAAGATGTCATATTCAATGAAAAGGTTGTGTATAAGGATGAAATGTGGGAAAAGAAATATGAAAACGAAAATAGAGAATACACAGTGTTTGATGAGATCACAGAAAAAGTGAAGGTGCCTGAAAATCATAATGATCAACAAGAAGAACAAAAACAACAACCAAAACAACAACAAGCACCTCAAATAATTGAAAGTGGTGTTAGAAGATCTACCAGAATACGTAGACCCCTTGAAAGATACTCTCCTTCATTATATTATCTATTGTTGACTAATTCTGGTGAACCAGAATGTTATGAAGAAGAAGTGCAGATAGAAACTAGGAAGAGGTGGGAGCAAGCCATGAAAGAAGAGATGGACTCCTTAGTACATAACTAGACTTGGGACTTAGTCAAGTTGTCTGTAGGCAAAACAAAATTGCATAATAAATGTGTTTACAAATTGAAGGAAGAAGACGGAGGTAGAAAAAGGTATAAATTAGACTTGTGGTGAAGGCGTTTGCAAAGAAAAAGGGAATAAAACTTGATGAGATATTTTCCCTTGTTGTTAAAATGACTTCAATCAGTATTTTCCCTTGTTGTTAAAATGAATTCAATCAGAAGTATTTTATGTCTAGTAGTGGCTTAATATTTTCATCTTGAGAAGTTAGATGTAAAGACAAATTTTCTCCATGGGGATTTGGAGGAATAAATATATATGCATCAACCACAAGGATACAAGGTAAAAGGGAAGGAGAAACTAGTGTGCAGGTTGAAGAAGATCTTGTATGGCTTAAAATAGGCTCCAAGAGTAGGAATTTACAAGGTACGTTCGTCAAATAGAACACAAAAGGACACTGCTCACAAATAGATCACAGATCAATACACCAATTTCTTGACATGGCTAAAATCCTCAAAGAGGGAAACAGTCCACGGACTGAGCCAACGTGGCCACGTCAGGAAATTTATTAATAAAAGAAAGAAAATTTACACAATATTCTCTCATGAATGGTCACTCTACAAATGATCCGAGTTGACTCAAATCTCGGATTGAACCAAGATCGTTTGTGTTCATGATGTGATTAGAATTGAAATTAAAATAGCATAAAGGAACATAGATGCATCCTATAAAGAAGAAGGAACATGACAATCATTAGCAACATAAAACTAACAAGACGCTGATAACAGAGTTCGTCCAAGAGGGACTACGTCTCTGGGCCCTGCTATCAAGATGGTGTAGGCCACTGCATTGAGTGTTGTCAAATGTGATGATGTACATAAGAGATGACGGCGCTATCATACAAGGAAAATGCCCTCACGTAGGAGTGGCTCAAAGATATGTTTCACTACAGGAACTCTCAGTCAAAAAGTACTCCTATTAGTATGACATAAACTCATGCATAATGATAATGAGAATCTTGCCAGCATGGCATAAAAGGGATCTTAATGAAAACATACATGGTGACACATGAGTATCCCATCAACATAACAACAAAGGGATCTCAAATAAAACATGGAGAATCGTGACAACAAGTACATCCCGCAGATGATTTCACATCACATCAAGTAGGAATCATGAAACAAATAAGAAAACAAGATCCCACATCAAACATCAAATAGGGATATGTGCAGCACAATGCATATCACAAATAAGTACATGAACACATTGCATATACCTCACATCCTGGGGCCATCCGAAGAAAAGGATGTCAAACTATTGAAGCTAGTTGTACCATGAATCTCACGGCGTCGGATCTCATGGAAATGATTGCTCGTACATTGAATGCCGACACCTGCACTCCACTTAGAAAAGTGGCTGAAAAATGAAACTATAAAATGGAAAATCTAAATGCACCATCAGATCTGTGGCATTGAATAGTGAAAAATTGACTCTCAAATTTCTGAATTCTGAGAAAGTGAAAATCTGGGGCTCAAGGAACCTTTTAGATTCCCCCTAGATTCCTCAAAGATTCCCTCCTCTGGGTCAACTGAAGATCTACTGCTCAGATTAGGAAACTGACTGCGCCATTAGGTTTGTCTCATTGAGAGGTGTAAGATTGACATAAAATTTGTCCAGTTTTGACACGACAAAAATTTCACCCTCTTGAGAATTTCGCCCAATCATGGTTCTTCCTGCCTCTTCTCTAGGCTCATGGTTCCACCTGCAATAAATTAATTAAAAAAATTAATGCCTTTATTTCTATGCACACTCTTGGCTCTTCCATGCTTGGGTGCACTGATGAATTGAGGGTTTATATAAATTTTTGGATAGAGTTTTCAAAAATGTGGTTGGTGCGTTGGTGAAAATAAGTAATTGTTAAGGAGGGGTTAAGGGATTAAATCCCACCCCTCCTTTTTTTATTACATAATGGTTTATTTCACCAAAATGGGGGCAGGTCCATCGATCCAGTGGCCCTCTCCCAATAAATCCCTTCATAATACATTATCCACTAGGTGCAGTTTGTTGGCGTATTAAAAGGGTGGTTAGTTATGTTTTGGGGTGCGCATTAAATGGTGGAGTTGTGTTGGTACATGGGGCCACTCAGTGAGGGCCAGCCCACGTTTTCCAGGTGGGTTCAATCCTTGCTAGCCCCACTTTAACATGGCATAAGGTTGTGGTGATGGGGGTGTGGGTCGGGTCCACCGGAGGTGGCCTGCCCACCCCTTTAATGCTTGATTAATGAACAGCTGGGGTGTGTGAGGGTTTGGCGAGGTAATGGCTGTCGATCCAATTTAAATTTTGATTGGTGGTTGGATGGAGAGGCCGGTGGGGGTCATGACCTATTAGCCATTTTTAAATATGATTTTGTTATTTAGTTTGGGGATGGTGGGGGTGGTGGCCTGCCATCTCATTTATATATTTTTTTGATTTTTCTAAAACAAAATATATTTTTTGAATTTGTCTAATATAGGTGATATCAAACAAATTAATGATCCAACAAATTCATCCAGTTTCGGGAGCTAGGTTTCATACCCCCAGGTTGGTCAAATTGTAGGACACTTAAACTTGGCCCACAGTCCAACTTTGACTGGCTCGTTCTCCCTCATACAAGCTCGGATTGACAAACCGTTCACACCATTGCAATTAGGATGAGAAGATCTACACTCTGGTCTTGGTTCAAAAGCATTATGCTTACTTTGATTTTAAAGTTTTCAGATGCCCTCTTTGTCTTGTGTGTGTCCCTGGAGCTACCTGGATCAATCCTCCCCACTGAGGAGCTTTTAGTACTCCAAAATCATGAAAAATAATCAGCAACTTTTATGTACCTTTTCTACATCACAAGCGTCTTGAAAATGTCTCGCTTCCATCTCCTTCACCTTTTTTCTTCAGAGCCTTAAGAAATGAGTCGACACCTGCAACCTGTAGTACATTGTTTTTGCAAATTACATGCTTGACTTTCATGACCAAGTAATGAACCAAGCATACCATACTTGCCACGAGTTTATAACACATACTCGATGGTCAAGTTTACATCAAAATGGAAACAATACCACAACTACGAAACAAGGCCAACATATCATTGTTGCTTCAACAAGTGATGGAAAACACGTCATCATTGCAACACATGATTTACAACAATAAGGCCAAACTCTATTTTTGCTTTGACAAGTGATGGAAACATGACATCACTTTCAGAGTGTAAAATGCAACACAAAATAAGACCAGACATCATTGTTGCTTAATAAGTGATGGAAAACACATCATCACTTTTACATTTTAAAATGCAACAAATGATTTACAAAAGCACGACCATGACAAGCTAACATATCTAGAAATTAGTTTTCACTTATCAATGTGAATGGGTCACCCTCCTGTGGTGGTTTTTCTTGTTGAACAATTGTTTCACTTGGTTCATGCACTGATGCTTTGTCTTTAAGGCGTTGCTCTAGATGGAGCCTCCAACAAGTGGATTTTTGATGACCACCTCTGTTGCGTTGACTGCAATACATCTTCTTCCTCCAAATTTGTTTAACATGTTTCTTTGCCTATTATTGAGAGGGTCTTTCACACCTCGTCTATGTTTGTGCTGCTAATCTTTTCCAACACTTAGAAAATGTATGGTTATGTAATCCACAAAAGGTACATGTTTTTTGATGCCATGTTTTACGTAACATTAACAACATGATTGTAATCGAAATGAACATTTGAATATCGAAACTCGTTATACCTTTCCTTCCCGTCTCTGGTGTCATTATGGCGATGACAGTTTTCCTCGGCTCTTTCCCTGTAATGGGTACTACCATAGGATGATGGGAATGTGTCCCTATCATTCTCTTTCCTTGATGATTTTGATGATGTCTCGAAAGCATATGACACCTTCGACCATTCTGTTTTGGTGTATCCCAAGCCTCCAAATCTAGGTCTCTGCCCAACCTCCAATGGTTGAGTTATGCCTTGGTTACTAACACCAAGTTCCTTTTCCTTCTTGCACTTCATCCTGGTAAGGAGCCTCATGTTTGTCCTTGTAATTGGTATCTCCACATCTCCAATAGAAATCATATTATGTGAAGATGAAACTAAAAGGAAATAAACATCTTTTACCTCCTATATCGATTTGGAAAGAACTAATGAGGGTTGCTTATCATCTGTTGTTGGTGGTTCACTTGCTATCTCGGCGCATCCCCTAACTTCCTTTCTGACATACCCAAATCATGCCTGACAGGGTAATTCTTCTACTTTGATGGGGTTGGCAATGCATTTTCCATTAATGCCCAAGCCTTTTCCTTCATACCCCGTTCTCTTCAACAGTTTGGAGCCAATTCTTGTGGTATGATTTTCAAAAATAGCGAAATCATCATTAGGAAACATACATGAATTCAGAGAACTAATTTTTACCTCACATGGGTCACACTACAGCTTTTCCAAGGCCTCGTCCTTTGCTTGCAGCTGTTGTAGCAAACTATGTTTCTCCTCTTTCTCTTCATGTAAAAGCATCTTCAATTCAACATCCTCTGTTTGAAGATTCTGGTTGTTGTGCTTCAATTTTTCTAAGGCCTCTTCCATGGCTTTCAACTGAAGCTGCAATAGCTCCTTTTCCTTTGTCTCTTTTTGTAGAGCTTCATACATTATTTCCACCCTTTTGGAAATTTTAAGCGTGGTCTCATACATCGAGTTTTCATCCTATGTCGTTGCACGTTCCATTTTTCACGCTTGCAATTCACATCCACTCAAAGACCGCTCTAATACCAAACTTGATCTGAGTTTACTCAACCCCCGGATTTAACCAAGATCTTTTGCTTTCGTGATGTGATTAGAATTGAAATTAAAATATCATAAAGGAACATAACTGCATGTTGTAAAGAAGAAGGAACCTAACAATCATCAGCAACATAACACTAACAAGATGTTGATAACGGAGTTCTTTTAGGAGGGACTACGTCTCCAGGCCCCGATGTCAAGATGGTGTAGGCCTCTACATAAAGTGTTGTCAATAGTGATGATGTAGATAAGAGATGATGTCGCTATCACACAAGGAAAATTCCCTCACACCGGAGTGGCTCCAAGGGATGTTCCACTACAGGAACTCTCAGTCAAAAAGGACTCCTATCAGTATGACATAAAATCATGCATGATGATAATGAGCATCCCGCCAACATGGCATAAAAGGGATCTCAATGCAAACATACATGGCGACACATGAGTATCCCATCAACATAACAACAAAGGGATCTAAAAAAAAACATGGCGAATCATGAACACAAGTACATCCCACAAATGATTCTGCATCACATCAAGCAGGAATCATGAACCATGTAAGAAAACAAAATCCCATATCAAACATCAAACAGGGATCTGTGTAGCACAATGCATAGAAAAAAGAAGTACATGAACACACTGCATATACCTCGCATCCTGGGGCCATCTGAAGAAAAGGATGTCAAACTGCTGAAGTTGGTTGTACCATGAATCGCATGGCATCAAATCTCATGGAAATGACTGCTTACACATTGAATGTTGACACCTACACTCCACTTAGAAAAGCGGCTGAAAACTAAAATGAGAAAATGGAAAATCTGAATGCACCATCAGATCTATGGCATCGAATAGTGCAAAATTGACTGTCAAATTTCTGAATTCTGAGAAAGTGAAAATCTGGGGCTCAAGGAATCTTTTAGATTCCCCTAGATTCTTCAAAGATTCCCTCCTCCAGGTCATCTGAAGATATACTTATCAAATCGGGAAACTATCTACGCCATCAGGTTTGTGTCACTGAGAGGTGTAAGATCAACATAAAATTTGTCCAATTTGGACACTACAAAAATTTCACCCTCTAGAGAATTTTACCCAATCAAGCTTCGTCCTACCTCTTCTTTGGGCTCATGGTTCCACTTGCAATAGGTTTATTAAAAAGTTTACGCCTCGATTTCTATGCATGTTCTTGGCTCTTCCACTCTTGGGCGCACTGATGAAATGAGGGTTTATATAAATTTTTGGGCGGACTTTTCAAAAATGTGGTTGGTGCGTTGGTGAAAATAAGTAATCATTGAGGAGAGGTCGGGGGATCAAATCCTGCCCCTCCTTTTTTTATTACATAATGGTTTATTTCACCAAAATGAGGGTAGGTCTGCTAGTCCAGTGGCCCTCTCCCCCTAACTCCCTCCATAATACATTACCCATCCGGCGTGGTTTGTTGGCGTATTAAAAGGGTGGTTGGTTATGTTTTGGGGTGCACATTAAATGGTGTAGTTGTGTTGGTACATGGGGCCACCCAATGGGGGCTGACCCACGTGGGCTGGGCAGGTTCAATCCCTGCTGGCCCCACTTTAACATGGCATACATTTTTGGTGATGGGGGTGTGGGCCGGGTCCACCGGAGGTGGCCTGACCACCCCTTTAATGTTTGATTAATGTGCAGTTATGGTATGTGAGGGTTCAGTGGGGTAATGGCCGCCAACCCAATTTAAATTTTGATTGGTGGTTGGATGGAGAGGCTATCAGGGGTCATGGCCCGATGGCCATTTTTAAATATGATTTTTTTATTTAGTTTGGGGGTGGTAGCCCATCACCTCATTTATATATTTTTTTTATTTTTCTAAAACAACATATGTTTTTCGAATTTGTCTAATATAGGGGATATTAGACAAATTAACAATCCAACAAATTTTCCTGCTTTCAGGAGCTAGGTTTCATTTCCTGGGGTCGGTGAAATTGTAGGACACTTAAACCTAGCCCACAGTCCAACTTTGACCAAAACTTTAACTGGCTCGTTCTCCCTCATACGAGCTTGGATTGATGAACTGTTCACACTGCTATGATCAGGACGACAAGATCTACGATCTGGTCTTAGTCCAAAAGAATTTTGATTACTTTTATTTTTGAGCTTTCATAAGCCCTCTTTGTCCTGTGTGTGTCCCTGGAGCCAACTAGATCAACAAATTACCCTCCATTCTCTTTAAATGGAGATCATGGACTAATCGGGTGGTAAGCCACAAATCAAATGTCAGTAATACCGAGGAGAGAATGAACCGTTAGATTGATTCATGTCTATAACATATCATGACCGTCAGATTATAAGTTACAAAAGTTCATAGTAAAGAAACACACTTTACCTAACTCTACACTAGACCAAGTTATACTTAACTATTTCCTTTGTCAGAATATCCTAACATCCTCCCTTAAGAAAAACTTGGGATAAGATTGAAGGATGTACATATATGACACAATAGGAGAAGGAAGGAGGCATTATAGCCTATCCCCCCTTAGTGATGACTTCCTGAACTCCAACCATAAATTGAAGTTTAGTAAAATTCACCTCTGTAAGAGCCTTTGTAAAGATGTTTGCAACTTGATCATCTATTGAACAATATTTCAATTAAAGAACATGGTCATGAATGAGCTTTCTAATGAAGTGCATGTGTAGTTCAATGTGTTTACTGCACTGATGTTGGACTAGATATTTGCATACTTGAATGGCACTTTGATTATCACACCAAAGTGTAGTCAGATGCTGATGTTGAAAGCCAAACTCTGATAGGATCTAACGAAGCCAGAGGGCTTCCTTACTAGCTTCTATGATGCCACGATACTTTGCTTCTGTTGAAGAAAGAGAAATGACACTTTGTTTCTTACAAGCCCATGTAATAGGTCCATAACTAAATGTGAACACATAACTTGCAGTAGACTTCCAATCATCAGGGTCACCAGCCAAATTGGAATCAATGAAACCAACCAATAGAGGAGATGCTTCTGCACTGTAATGAATCCCAAACTAAATTTTACCTCGAACATAATGGAGTATTCTTTTAGCTGCTTTCCAATGATTTTCATGTGGTTTTTCTATAAACTGAGCAATAAGGCCAACAACAAAGGAAAGGTCAGGATGGGTATCGGTAAGATACAAAAGTTTGCCTACAAGTTGATGGTATAAGGTAGCTTCAACTTCAGGGGAAGTACAAGTGACTGAAAGTTTGACTCCAAAATGAAAGGGATAAGGGGTTGGCTTATAGTCTTCCATGTGAAAGTGGCGTAGAAGATCACAAGAATACTTGGACTGGGAAAGGGAAATACCTTCCTTGGATTGAAAGACTTGAAGAATAAGAAAATAATGCAAGTGTCCTAAGTTTGTCATTTCAAACTTCTTTTTAAGGTTGGACTTCACATGGTTTATAAGGATGGGATCACTACCAGTAAGGATAATATCATCAAAATAAAGAACAAGAATGATAAGAGACTTACCCACTTTCTTGGTGTAGACAGTATTGTTAGAATGACACCTAGAAAAGCCAGTATCTAAAAGAAAGCTATCCATTTTGGCATATGAAGCCTGAGGGGCTTGCTTGAGACCATAAAGGGATTTCTTAAGCCAACATACAAGGCTGGAGTTTGTTTGTATAAAGTCGGGAGGTTGTTCCATATAGATTTCTTCATGTAAGTCCCCATGCAAGAAGGTATATTTAACATCCATCTGATTGACTTCCCATTTGAAAGAGGTAGCAAGGGTAAGAATAAGGCGGATAGAGTTCATTTTTGCAACAGGGGAGAAGGTTACAATATAATCAATGCACTCAACTTGTGAAAAACCCTTAGCAACAAGATGAGCTTTATGTTTATCAACTTTTCCATCTGGTCCAAACTTGGTTCTGTAAACCCATTTGCATATAACAAGTTTTCGTCCCTTTGGAAGAGGAACAATATCCCATGTATCATTGACCAATAAAGAATGATATTCTTCATTCATAAGTGTGTCCAAATCTGGATGGCCTGAAGCTTCTGTAAAGGTGTCAGGATCATAATCCATTGAAGCTTGAGCCAGTAAAGAAGAGGCTCTTTCAAACTGAGAACATGTACATTTCTAATATGTAGGACCACCTACAAGAGCACCTGCTTCATCCCTAATAGCACGGACCCATTTTGGAAGCAGAGGAGTTGAAGGAGGATCCTAAGAAGGTGGGGGAGGATTTTCATCCTCGCTGTCATCATCTGAAGAAGAAATATTTTTAGAAGTAGAAGGGATAGAGAGAGGTGGCACGTCTACTGAACTAGGTTCATAAGCCGAAATATTTTTAGCAAACTTTACATCTCTTCTAATGATAACATTTTTGGACTTAAGTGGAATAAGTCTATATCCTTTGACATCTTTAGAGTATCCAATAGAATTACATTTTTCACTCTTAGGTTCTAAGGCTTTATGTTTCTCATCAGGAATATGGGCCCATGCTTCACTTCCAAAAACACGAAAGTGACTTATAATTGGTTTAATTGAGCTCCATGCTTCTTTTGGAGTGATATTATTTAAAACCTTAGTAGGAGTGTGATTTACTATGTAATTTTCACAAGTAATTTCTTCTACCCAAAAGTTGAGACTAAGTCCTTTAGATTGAAGCCTACAATTAGCCATTTCCTTTAAGGTGTGATTCTTCCTTTCAACTATACCATTTTGTTGTGGATTATATGGAACAATATGTTGCATTTTAATTCCATGCTTAGTGAAAAAGTTGATGAATTTGTTGTTAACATATTCTCCGCCATTATCAAATCTTAGCTTAAGAATTTAATGTCTATATTATTTCTCAACAAAGGCCTTAAAGGCCAAGAACATGTTAAATACTTCTCTTGAGTTTTAATAAGTATACCCAAGTGCATCTGGAGAAATCATCAATGAAAGTTAAGAAATACTTGTAATCAGAGAATGAAACAATTGGAAGTGGACCACATAAATCACTATGCACAAGCTATAAAGGGGCTGAGGCACACCAAGAGGCACATTTTTCAAAACTATCCCAATGATGTTTTCCAAGTACACATCCAGAACAAACACCATCTCTGCAAGATACCATAGGAAGACTTGTCACAATATTTTCTTTACATACATTTTGAAGGGAGTGATAGTTTAAGTGACCAAATCACTCATGCCAAAGTTTTCTCACTTCATCATTATGAGCAACAAATACTGAGGGAAGAGATGGTGACAAAAGTTTTTAAACTTATACAACCTTGCAGAATCATTAGCAATGCTAGTAGCTAATATTTGTCTAGGATCTCTTAGGTCCTTAATTACAACATTGTGAGGTGAAAATTCAACAGTTTTACCTTCACTTGAATATGTTATATGATATACAGATAGAAGGTTGCAGGATAACATTTGAACACATAATACATCATTAAATTGAACATTGTCTAGATGAATACTTCTAGTCCCTAGAACACTAAGAGATCTATCATCACCAACATATATATTTTTGGTGTTACACTCATTTAAAGAAGAAAACATGGCTTTGTTTTTTGCCAAGTGAGATAGCCTCTCTTGAACTTCTCTGAGGTATGTTGATTATGTTTATATTTGGTTATCTGACATGGAATGTTTGTAGGAAGAAGAGGATTAGATATTACTAGCAGAATGGTGGATTATAGTTCATAAGACTCTCCTTATAGATCAAATGAGTAGCATAGAGACAAGTACTCTCCTGACATAGAAGATACCTTGATAATTCTAAAGGCAGAGATTAGAAGTTTCAAGGCATATAATGATAGAATTATTCAGTCATAGGAAATACTTGCTACGGCATAGGAAAAGCAAGAAGAATTCAATTCATTTATCCTTCATAGTTTATCATATTTGCAGAGATAGAGACAACCACATATCAGTTATGGATAGGAGGATAGGACTAATGGGGCATATGGTAGTAGGTCTCACGGAGGGCATACATTAGACATGGATGACATATTAAAATATGGTAGGTTCTTGGATACACCTGAAAGGAGAGGCAATGGTTATGGGTTCTATTTTAGTTCTGGTTCAGAGAGTTATCATTATCATCATCACTATCATATTTACTAGAGGAGTGAGAGGGAATATTTTCCAGATGATTTCAATAAAGACAATCCACCTACATTCGATGGAGAGTTGAAGAAACAAGAGGATGCAGAGGCATGGTTGTTTGGAATGAAGAATTTCTTTGAGTTGCATGACTATAAAAAGAACATGAAGGTTGGGATAGTTATTTTCAATCTCAAAGGGAAATCATACATCTAGTGGGAAGATGTGAAGCATGTCAAATACATTAGGACAAAGGAGTTGAGTGGGCATGAATTCAAGAGACTCTTTAGGAATAATTGCTTGTCAAAAATGTAGTATGACCGAAAGGCCAAGGAGTTTTATGAGATGAATATGGGATATATGATAGATGAAGAGTACATTACTAAGTTCTTAGAGTTGTTGAGGTATATGCATTATCTTAAGGATGAGAAGATAAAAGTTTAGATATTTATCAATGGACTGCCATTAGCATTTAAGGATCAGATTGAGTATGATGAGCCTCGATTGCTGGAATAATTCATTGGAAAGTTGAAGCATTTTTATGAGCAATCAAAGCGTAAGATGAAGTCTAAGCAAGGTTGGAAAGGGAATCACAAGACTAAAGGAAAGTGGCCACTGAAGCGGGGAATATCTCAAGATGCATGTGAGAAGGAAGTTTTTTCTCCTTACAAAAAGTTTTATGTAGTTGAGAAGGGACATGGGTCTCAACCTAGAGAGAAGAAAAATAAGGGTAGTGGGAAGGAACCATTGCAGTGCTAGATATGTCTAAAGGATCATCACAAGAAGGATTATTCATTGTATTAGGGTGGTAGACCTAATATCTACAATGCTCAAGAGGCATAGATAGTTGTGGATGTTGGGTAGAGAATTCCTTGGATCTATGCAACATTTGATAATAAGTATGTAGATCACCAGACATCCATTATCGAGATGGAAGGTAAGCTCTATGACCGAGTTATTTCCATTTTGATTAACCCTGGATCTAATTATAGTTATGTTAATCCTGACCCAGTGATTTGATAAAAGAAGTGCATGCAGATTCTTGGTTGGTGCAGTTGGATACAAGTACTAAGAAAATAGTTCATCATTAGGTAAGAGCTTGTGCATTTGAGATTAATGGTATGCCTACATCAACACATCTAAATGTTCTTCCCTTGGGATCATATAATATGCTTATGGGTATGGATTTCTTTTACCTTCATAGGAATAAGGTGGATTTTTATGAGAAGGCTATCAAGTGCTTGGATGATAATGGAGAGAAGATAATCTTACAGGGTAAGAAGAATCCTACATCTACGAGAATGGTTACATCCATGCAAGCAAAGAACAGTTGTAGGAAAGAGTGTGTATTGTTCACAAAACTGCATGTTTCAAGTGATAAAGGTAAGGATGTTGAGGATGCAAAAGTATTGAAGAGGTATCAGGTTTTGTAGCAATTTTAGGATGTATTTCCAGTAGATATTTCAGAGTTGTCTCCTCATAGGGAAGTGGAATTCTCTATTGAGTTGGTACTAGGAGAAACATCAACATCAAAGGCACCTTACAAGATGAGCACTCCAGAGCTAGTGGAATTTAAGTTGAAGTTGAAGGAAATGATTGACAAGGGATACATTAGGCCAAGTGTGTCACCTTGGGGTGCTCTAGTGTTTTTTGTGAAGAATAAGGATGGTACTCTCAAGTTTTTTATTGTTTAACGATAGTTGAACAAGGCGATGATCAAGAAAAAAATATCTGTTAACGAGGATTGATGATTTATTTAATCAGTTGAAGGGAGAAATAATGTTCTTGAAGATTGATTTGAGATTAGGATATCATTAGGTATGCATAAAATAAGAGGACATTTACAAGGATCCTTTCTGTACTAGGTATGGGAATTCTAAGTTTGTTTTGGTTCCTTTTGGTTTGACTAATTCTCAAGCTACTTTCATTTTTTTTATCAATAGTGTGTTGTGTCCTTATCTAGACAAGTTTGTGATAGTATTCATTGATGATATATTGATATAGTCTAAGAATGAGGAAGAGCATGAAGAACACCTAGCAGTAGAATTAAGACTATTGATAGAGAATAAGTTGTATGCCAATATTAGAAAGTGTAGTTTCTTTTAGACAAAAGTTCATTACTTGGGACATGTTTTCTCCAAGGAAGGCATATCAATGGACCTGGAAAATATGAGAGTTATCATGGAATGGACAACTCCTAGGAATTTGGATGAGGTCAGATCGTTCATCAGGTTAGCATGTTATTATAGGAGGTTCATCAGGAACTTCTCATGGATTGTCTATCTTATTATATCTTTGCAAAGGAAAGGAAAAAAATTTGAATGGATAGAGGAATGTATAGCAAATTTTGAGTAGTTGAAGAAGTTATATACAAATTATCCAATTCTAAATATTAGAAATCTAGATAAAGAGTTTGTGATGTGTACATATGTTTGTAAGAGACGACCTGGTGAAGTCCTGATGCAAGAGGGAAAGGTGGTATGCTACGAGTCAAGGAAGTTGGATGAGAATGAGTAGAATTATGTGACTCATGATATTGAGTTGGAAGTGGTCATTCATGCATTGAAGATGTGGAGGCATTATCTTCTTGGAAAGAGGTTTCTGTTGATGAGTGATCACAGTGGGCTAATATACTTGTTTGACAAACCTAATATAAATTCTCGGCAAGCTAGATGGTTGTCCACACTCAGTGAGCTTGACTTCGAGATCAGGTACATTAAGGGTAATGAGAAAAAGGTTGCAGATGCTCTTAGTAGAATAATGAAGGTAAATCACATAGCAAATATGAGTTCATATGAGACAATCTTATAGGATCATATCTTGCATGCAGGACAATAAGATGGCAAGTACTAGCAGCTTAAGCAAAAGTTATAGTAACGGGGTACAGGTGATCAGGATGTAGATTATCATCTCATGGAAGATGTTTTGGTGAGATTTAGGGACATGATCTATGTGTCGAAAAATGATGAGATCAAGAAGCTTGTTGTTGGGTGTGGAGCCTGATTATCTTCTTTATTCAGAGGTATTACCGCATTGGACCCCAGTTCATAATGTGGTGGCAATGCCACCCATAAAATGTGTGTCGCCAAGGGGTTCCATGGGAGTGACAACAATTATTTGAAGCCCATCCCCTGGTGAGGGATTTCCTTGTAAAATGTTGTAATTTCATAGTCATTCTGGTCCATCCATTAGGCAGAGATATGATGGTAGAAGTTATGTTTAATTTAGGGTTTTTTCCGTAGAAGGAAACACCTCGCTATATATGAGGGAATTGTATTGTGTCTTTGTAGATCTGTATTCTGAGTGAGAAAGAGAGAGGAGATTGTGTGAGAGCAAAGAGGGAATTAGAACAAATCTGTTGTAGGTTGTATCTCTTCAATTTGCTGGATAATATAAAAGGAAGGACTGGTTGTTTCTCTATGGATGTAGCTCAAATTAGGTGAACCACATATATATCTATCTTTCTTGTTTTATGTTTTTTCTGTATTTGTATTTCTGCAATATATTTTATATGTTCCACTGCTCTGTAATATATAATTTTCTAACACTTATCTTGAGTGAATTTCATGTTAAGTCATATTTAGGTCATCTGGAATATCAAAAGACTCTAACAGTTGTGAAGAAGTTTTACTGGTTGAGTTCATTGCAAGGTGATTGGATTATCAACATGTAAAAGCAGAGTGTAAGCATCTAGGTGATTTACTACAATCGATTCTAATTCCAAAGTGGAAATGGAAGGTCATTTCCATGGATTTCATCACAGGTTTTCCAAAGACATCTAGACAACATGATTCCATCATGGTTTTGCTTGATAGTTTGACCAAGGTAGTTCACTTCATTCTAGTGAAGTATACTAATTTAGTTGATGAGGTACCTAAGGTCTTCATCAAGGAGATAGTGAGATTGAATGGTGTTCCTAAGAAGATTGTATCTGACAAAGATGCCAGGTTCACTTCCACATTTTGGAAATAGTTTTTTTCAAGTTTGGGATAAAGTTTACTTTTAGTACAACTTATCATCCACAAAAAGATGGACAGGCAGAGAGGTTCAATAGGATTTTGGAGGACATGCTAAGGAAGTATTTTATGCACCATAAAATGAAGTGTTAACAGTATCTTCCACTTATAGAGTTTGAATACAATAATGGATATCAGGATTCCTTAAGGATGAGTATGTTTGAGGCACTTTATGGGAAGAGTTGTAACACTCCCATAAGTTGGATAGATCCAGTGAACATGGTACTAATTGGACCAGACATGTTGGTAGAAATGGAATAGGAAATGCAAATTATCAAGAAGAATCTAAAGGCATCATAAGACAGGAAGAAGATTTATGTATATCAACACATGGCTTTTAAGAAGTTTCGGGTTGGGCAGCATGTGTACTTGTGCATCAAGCTCAATAGGAGCTCCTTGAGGATTGGATCATGTGCCAATTTGGAACCTCGGTATTGCAAGAATTTTGAGATCCTTGAGAGGATTGGAGAAGTGACAGACTTTCACTGCCTCCGACAACGAAATTCCATGATGTTTTCCATTTTTCATTGCTTAAAAGATATGTGAAGGATGTTGATGTGATTGATTGGTTTGTATTGTAGGTGGAGCCAAAAGCAGAATTCCATTTGAAACCTTAGTGCATATTGTAGAAGAAATAACTCGTGCTCCAGAACCGAGCAATCAAGCAAGTTAAAGTGCAATGGAAGCACTTTGGGCCCGATGAAGCTACATGGGAGATGGTTGATCTGATGTAGGCTATGTATCCGTCATTGTTTTTCAATTGAGGCAAAGGAGTTTTGGTATACATATATACATATGTATGGTTGTTATTGTAAATACCACAATGATTTGTGTTATAAAGCTCCAATAAGCGATATGATTGTCATGTTTGTCATGTTGGTTTTGGCTTTTCAGCAGATTTTTATTGTAAATATTGCATCGAGCTTAATTATAAAGCTCCATAAGTAGCATGTTTTATTTTTAGCATTTTGTTGGTCATAAGTGTCACAGAACACCAAGGACAATGTTCCTCTAAAGGGGAGAGGTTTGTAATGACCTCCAGTTAAAAGTTCATGTTATAAAGTTAATACAGTTAAAACAAGAAGACCAAGGTCATGGGACACATATTCCAAGATGAATATTGGGAAAAACATCCTAGTGGGTGTCACTTCGGTTTATTATGGCTAAGGAAATTGGAAAAGGAAAAGAGGAATTCATTGGAATTTATTTATAAAAATAAAGGAAAATACGAGAAAAGGGAGATGAAATATCACATATCTGCATGAGGGAAATTGAAGGAAAATAGAGGAAAATGAAGAAAATGGAGGCCTCAATATCAAAAGGCTTCTAATGATTAGTTCACAACTTTTGTCAGTTCAGTTTTGGAGATCTCTCTATTCTCTCATTCTATTGCACACTAAGAGCATAGTTCGAGCACTCTAGTAGTGGAGAAAGTAAAGAAAGGAAAGAAAAGGACAAGAGAAAAAGGTTGGATCAAGCAGCTTCATTAAGAGGATTTATAGGTAACAGGTTGCATTTGTGATTTCCTAGTTGGTTTGTGAATACATTGTACATGAATTTTTTTATTTGGTTCTTTTGTTGTCGTTGGCATGAGTTTTTCCTAGTGTGACAGTGGTTTCATGCTTTCCTTGCCATTTTCGGATAGCCATGGTGTGATGGGATTCTTTTCTAGTGTGATTTCTGGAAGGTTTTGGAATCAAGTGAAGTGGTCTCAAGAAAATTCCTAAGGTTTGGGGGTGTAGGTGGTTTAATCTTTGAGAATCCCTCAACAGGTGGTTGGAGACTGGAAAATTTCTCAAGGTAATGGTGAAGAAAATCTAAGGCACCCAAGCTTGTTTTGGGCATTGTGATCTCTTAATCGATTTTAGCGAGATCATGATAGCCTGAGGGTGGAGGTGGTTTAATCTCCAGGAAGCCCTATTTTTTATGTTTGGAGATCCCACACTCATGCTAAGAATATGGCACAGGGGTGATTCAATGAAAGAGAGATTTGATTCAACCAAATATATGATTGGGTGGTATGTGCAAGTCCCTGAGTTTGTTGGATTTTTCATAAGTTAATAAGATTTATTTTTCTATTCTAATATATGCACACTTTTACTTGTTATTATGGTGATTTGATGGTTGTTATGTCATGGTTAATAATTTGGTTATGTGTTGGTTATAAGCATGGATTTGCAATGTACTCTAGCTATGCATTGTTCAGGATTTGATAAGTATTTGATGGTTAATGAATGCATGGGCTAACAAATGCCATTGCAGGTATTATGAGAGGGCATTAGACCTTCTTGGTGATTCTAAGACAAGTTTCAGATTCCTATGTTCAAATATGCATTCATGGCCTGTAGATTACATGTTCACCATATGTTTGACGAAATGGTTGGCATCGTTAGGACTAGTTAGGTCAAGTCATTATTAAAGTTTTGTATGGTTAGCATTCTCTTCAAGTCAATTGTCATTCTGGAGAGTCTCAGGAAATTCTTGGTAGTGGTATGGAGCTGAGCCTGGAATCATGGCTCAGGTCTCAGGACCACACCCTCTGAACTAGAAAATTCGGGTTGCAATTGTGTAAAGGCAATGTTGTGCATGCGGTTGGAGGCTCACAACCACACTCATGTAGGATTGAGCATGCAGTTGGGAGTCTAGGTCCTTAAAAAATATATCCAACTCAGGGTTTGGTCACCTGGGGTGTTTCTTTGGCCCCTGAGTGTCCTATAATCCCTATAAAAT
>APFE031383499.1:0-17877 GCA_000404065.3 Pinus taeda
CGGTTCACTACGTAGGTTAGTCGTGGAAAGAATATAACACAACCCAACACTACGCACCTTCAAGGTAAACAATTTAGTTTTATTATATGACAGAAAGTTTGATAAATTTCCGCGGAAATTTCAGATGCATTGGCTAGGGCCATATGTGATCAAGGAGATTACCAATGGTGGAGCTATTCAACTAGTAAGATTTAATGGAGATCCATTTCTCGAAAAGGTAAATGGCAACCGATTAAAGCCATACACTAGGGATCTCGACAGATGACTATATGAGAGTAGCACAGTCTTAGTGCTCCAGGCAACTGCAAGGAGGTGCGGGACTATAAACTACACTGCCTGGGTTGTAAAGTTGTGCGATGAGGGGCCTACATGGAATAGAAGGGTGTCATAGAGTCAGCAGACCACGCATCGTAGCTAGAAAGGGATCGTTATCATCACTGTTCATGATTTGATAGTGATAAAATGGCTAAGAGGAGTGGGGGGGCGACATTTAAGGCTGAATTTAAGAGCGATAGCTTTGAAAATCTGCTGCCAATCTAGCATTTATGAGAGGATTTTGGGAGGAATGGTCAAATTTGAATTCCAACTTTCCTATATATTACAGATGGTCACCCAACGAGAGACACTTTGCATTCTGAGAGTTTATGCGATGCTATCTGGTGTGCATGAACTGTGTGTTCTTTGATGATTTGCTGGCTAGTTTTGTGTTTGACAGGTTACCTGCAGAAACTCAGTAGCTTATTAACAGCTTCATGTTTGAACCCATGGAAACTAAAAGTGCTGGAGGGTCTATTGCCTCTAAGGGAGCTACCTCTAAGGTCATCAGTATGGAGGTGCCCACAGCAGTGCCAAAATCAGTGAGGTCGCCTAGGCTAAAGCCTACACCGGTTAGAGAGGTTCCCAAACCGAAGAAGTATAAGTAGAAGAAGACACTACCAGTGCACGAGTCACCAAGGAAACATGAGAGGAAAGAAAATCCAATCGCGTAGGAAAAGGGAAAAGTGGTTGACTTGGAGGGAAATGAGGGCATAGAGGACATTGATATTGAGGGGGTAGACCCTATTTCGAAGTTGCCAGAATACCTTCGTCCACGCCAGGTCAAGGTGAAGGTCCCAAAGGACCTAGATGAGGGAAAGTTTCTCCTTCATACACCCCTTCTACCAGAGAATATCATGTTTGAAGGTCCATGCTTGGTGTGAGTCCCACATCTGAAGCTTCAAGATTGGGACTTGGGGGACACTGAGTGGTTCCCCCACTTGGCTACCGATAATTTCATGCAACGAGTATTCTACAAGGCTTGTGGTGTCATCGTGTTGGAGTCGGTGAAGTGGATTCGTGAGATAGAAAAGGCAAGATTATTGAATCTGCTATGGGTGCTGCATTACCATGGCACTCCCTTAAAATTGATTGTTTTCAAACAATGTTTGTGCTTGGTGCACGACGGGTGCCTATGGTTGGAGGAGCCGATCCCTATAACCAACATGTTGATCCATAGGATCACCTTACTACCACATTTAGGGCTAAATCCGGCCAAGGAATTTGGCGGAAAGACATGCGAGTGTGACCTCGCCGAATAGATGAAGGACAAGTTTAAGCTTGTCAAGAAGCCACGCGGATATTCAATTTCAAGCATAACCAACCTTAGGGTGAAGGTGGCTACCTAGATTTTGGCTAGTAAGATAAGGAGGAAGTCTCACACAATCAAGCTGCTAACAATGGTTATTTCATTAGCAGCCTAGTGTGTGGAGGGTGTACAATTCAACTAGGTACGCTACTTGTGAAGGGAGTTCCTCTCAAACTATAGGGAGGCACAAACCAGAGCAAGATGTTAAATACTCATGGCTCTTACTTTCGATTGTGTTGGTCATGGCAGTTGTCGGAGGACAGCCAATTTCCTCCAATCACACAAGATTTGTGAGAAGCAGCAAAGTATGCTTCCCTATGGGCCCCAAAGGATGTTGAGCAGGTCTGGGAGAGCAAGGTGTTTTGGGTATTGATGGAAATGAGAATTAATATGGCCATCAATCAGAAGCCATAGTTGTCACCAGTCATTTTTTAGCAGTTATCTGGGATTCACAGAGTTCAAAGCAGACTTCCACCAGATTTCCATTTTGGCACAAAAGGACCCAGAAAAAAAGTGGTATGATTTACCATACCTCACGATGAATGATGCAATTACAGTGGTCCTTGAGCATTGGCCAATAGATTGGCACACAACATCCAATTTGTCCACTAGGTCTAGTAAGTCCGCAGAAAAGAAGAAAAGGGAAGCGACCTTCTTGAAAGTTCAGCAATTGGCTAAAAAGTGAAAGAAGGAGACTGAGGTGAAGGCACACATAGAAGCAGAGTGCACTGCCAAGGAATAGGAGGAAGAGCGTGACTCTGACAAAAGCCAGAAATCTCCTTCACCACAGATAGAGGAAAAAGAGCAATCAAGACAAGGCAGTGGAGATCTAGAAAGCACTCCCTTCTTGGTGAAGTGGAACAGGGAACAAGAAAAAGAAGGAGCACGGAAGAAGACCAAGGCCCCTAAGTCATCCTTAGACCTGATCACATTGACAGAGGGGGACATGGATGACATTAGGGACAAGGTAAGGGAAACAACCGCAAAACTGCTGCAGCAGTTTGAGCAGTCGCAAAAGTAGGCATTAAGCACCATTCAGACGAGTCTGCGCAAGCTGCAGATCCAAACCACTAGACTATAGGCAGGAGCAGGCCAGAGTAGTGTGGCCTCAACAAGTTTAGCACTGGGGACAACGCCAGCGACAAAGTTGGTTCACTCTTTAAATATTCAGGCAATCATGCTACCTAATGGAGCCTTGAGCAGTAAGGCAAATGCTGACAAGGCTACAATTAGCTCTTTGAGGAATGTTGGAATAAAGTTGGCCACGCTCCCAAGTGAATTCCTTCACACACTGCAAGTAGTTATTATTAAAGAGCTTAAAGCCCAAGAATAGCATGCAATATGCATGATAAGTGAGTAGAAAATCAACAATGAACATATATTCATTAAGACGATAGCTGCGCTAGAAGCCTAGAAGAAGGCTCAAGAGAAGAATGAGCACATCGTTGCATTAGTAGCCGAAGCATGCAAAACCATTCCAGAACTACATATCCCAGAAGAAGCACCAACAGAAGCCAAGATTCAGAAGTTGGTTGCAAGTGTGTGTGATGCAAAGACTGAGACGACCAAGGTTCAATTTGAGATGAACCTGAAAATTACAAAGCTTGAATTGAAGACACAAAATTCAACTCCTCTAGAGGTGAAAGAACAACATGAAGTTGCTGTGAGGGATGGAGTCACTGCAGTAGATGTCGCGGTGGTGGAATGCACTATGCTCTTTGAATAGTCCATGGAGCTAATCACAAGTCAGTAGGAAGATTCTAACCTACATAGATTGAACAAAGAGGCCTGGGAATTACAACAGTAGTATGATGAAGAAAAGGTGACTGCGTGCACTATCGATGTAATGCAGAGATTGACAAAGCTACAGGAGGCAAAGCAACTACAAGAACAAGTGGAAGAAACACAACGGAAAGAGGTAGTCCTCAAGGCAAGATTAGGGCCTTGGTTGGATGAGGCCTATGTGATATTCGCCACCATTGGGAGATTTTTTCCATCCTGCAGAGGTCCCAGTAGAAGATCCAAGAAGATAGCACAGGGCCAACAACTGAGTAGCTAGTGGAGCAGTTCAAGCACATAGCTATGAAGTGCACAGCTGAAGTTGCAGTGGCATGAGTGGAGCTGGGATGTCTTTGTAGTAATATCTCCATGCCAGCAGATTGACTCAAGGGTGAGTCACGATATTTTTATTGGGGGCCTATTGGAACAGTGTCCCCTAAGGTTAATTTTGGGGCAAAAGACGAAGTGTTGGGGCAGAACATCCAAGTTTTTGTGATGTAAAGTGTAAAGTCTCCACAAGTTATGATCGTAGAGCATGTATATGTAAAGTATCATAAATGGTTTTTACCCTTTCTTTATGTAAATTGTGTTAGCTTTAGAAGATCTACCCATGGACCATGAGATTGTATAAAAGGGGAAGTCTCAGAGAATCTAAGGCAGAAAAAGTAAGTTTGAAGACGAATGTAATGGGTCAATAGGAGCTAAGAGTGAAGAGTCTTAGAGTAGAAGAGAGGCTCTACAGTTGTGTGCACAAAGGCCTAGAGTAGAGTTTGTCTCTGAGTGCGCGAACTTTTGCACCTGAGTGCGCAGGGTAGTTTTTAGTGTATAAGAAAATCTGAAGTATCAATAAAGAGACTATTCTAGAAATATTTGTGTTTTATCCATTTAATTATGTTATGAATGAATGCGTTTATGTTATGATGAATAATGGGTTTATAATTTAATGTTGCATTGATGCCTGATTCTTCATGGTTTACATTGTTATATGAACGCGAGTAATAATATATGTTTATGTGAATAATATCTTAATGCATGCTAAAGATATCAAACTCTTAAGCTGATCTAGGTAATAACAGACTTAGGAGTGATTACAGAGGCATGTAAGTGATCGGTTCACCTATCAAGGGCTTATTGATCTATGCGAAAGTAGATAGAGTATATAAAACGACATCATAATCATCTCTGGGTGCGGAAACTTGGTTCCGGCATCCCCCCATACTATTTTGGGTGAGACTTCAGTCTGCGCTCCATGGATTGATGCTAAAAGGGCCAACAGTGTAGGGATTTGTTTGGCAAACTTAACTCTGAACCTGGGTCAGGAACCACTAAGCCAACAAGTCCCAATTAGACCTCACACTGTTTGGGATATGAGCCCCATCTGCTATGTGGGCCCGACTGCCACCATGAATATTTTATGCTTCTGGTTATAAAATGAGAAGGTGCCAGAGTGGGGTAAGAATGTAGTGCTTGGGCAGTGACTCAAAATTAGCCGAAGATTGAAAAATTGCATAAAGAGGTGCAAACGAGTCTCAACAACAATAAGAAGAGACAAACGATGAGATGGATTAGTGAGCTAAAACCCCATTAGACATTATAAATAGGAACATGCTAGAAGTCAATTGCAAAGTAGTTTACAATAAGTCACCGACATGGCAAGGAACAAGTAAACACATATTCAAAAGTGAAACATACATGCAACCAGTATGTATCAGTAGATAACATTTTATGTATATGAAAGAACACATACAAATATGGTGAGGTACTAGATAGATAATACAACCACCATGAATAAGCATGGGAATCAGTGCCAAAGATAAGAGAAAACATCTGATTATTTTTGTTGGAACTTCAAATTCATAACATGAAGGTGGTCAATATCCAATAGTGGAACATGGTATATTCATATCGTTTCCCGGTGCCAAAACCCTAGACCCACTACAAATCCCTTCTACCAACTACCAAGAGTAGAGTGGCTTTAGCTCTCAAGCATAAATTAGCTATCTATCTCTGCCTCAACTCAAGTGCTAAAGTTCTTAAAAAATGAGGACTGAGGGAACATTTATAGAGATGAGGTGATTGTTCACCTACCATGACCCTTGGCCTTCCCTCATGACCTTTCAGTTACCCTCATGACTGTTGATATCACCCCTTCTTTCTCATGCCAAAATGATTGTTACAATGCCCAGATTAGACTTAACATGGTAGCTAATATAATGGTGGGTGATATTTACATCATGATAAAAGAGATAGAGAGAAAGATGTGGAGGGCTATTGGAAACCCTAGAATGCTTGTTTCCCATATGTTGTGATGGTGAAAATGCTTGGTCCTGGGACCAACTTGTTCTCTTTCGGCTATGCTTTGCTTGCATTCATCAATCTTTTGGTGGTGCACCTTCGAGTTTATTGAAAGTTTCTTGGAACCTAGAAAAGAGAAGCTCGCTTGCTGAAAGGAAAGCCTAGTGCTAGATCTCGTTACTGACATTGTTGTGAAACCATGAAAACATGGATTTTTGGATTTCCTGTCATTGTAACTTTCTTAAATCCAATCACCTCTTGTTGTTGTGTTCTATATTGAAACCCAGCTTGGTCGTGTAGCTTCTACAAAAACCCTAGTTCCCTTCTTCTAGGTCGCATTCCTTCTTTCTTCCGTGATCTGCAATAAAACACATCATATTATCCATGTACATATTGCCAACACAAGGTCACCTAATACGGTGTCTTATTTAATCAATAAACATAAGAAACAACTGTTACTGAAAATAATAGATTCCCATAACAATATTTAAGACAAAAATGAAAAGCACTCATAGCCTTGAGTCGAGTCTTCTTCGACCCCTGGGGAACATTTCAATTACTAGCCTTGATGAACCATTCATGTGCATGAGTATCATACTGTGTAGCTATACTTATATTTTAGTCAATGTTAAATTTTACCTTTCGGGACTGCACATTGGTATAGTATGTTCCTCCTACTCCCGTTTTATGTTGATTGAACCTAAATGATTTACTTTCTACTGACAAGCCCCAAAACATTCCTCTGACCAGTCGCACCTAAGGACTTCCACTTATGAGGTCTCGTGTTGGTTTTGTAATGGAGGTTGATCTTGTGGCTAGGACATTTGGGCTTTACAATGCGATTTGTGACTATGAGTGGGACTGTGACTTTTGGGAGGTCGCACAATCGCAATTCTAGGCAGGTCGCACACCTTGGAGGCTTTCTTGAGGAGTAAAATGTGATCCAGCAACTGTGAGTTGGAAGGCGACTCAGTGTTGGTCACATAGTCACAAAAAAATTTGTCATACTTTTAGATGAGATCCTAAGTTATGACCTAGTGACTAACAAGCTCTCTCAAATAATGCGACTGATTTTGGAACTTGGTGTTGGTGTCTTTGCACTCAATGGGATACTTTCAATGAGTTTATTGCCTTTAATAGAACATATGCCTAGGTACTAAATGCTAGTTTGAAGCCTAAACTCATCCATGATCTCCCTAAAGAAAATGTTAGACACTTGACTCATTTTTTTCCACCTACAAATCTCTCGCTCCGTCTGACATGGATCATATATATATATATATATAAGTGACAAGTTTAGCTTCTTATGGAGAGAGAAAAAGAAGAGATCGAATGTTGGAGCCAATGGCCTTTGTTAATTGATCAAAGGTTTTTGATCATGTAGCTTAGTGACTACTGGAGAAGTCTCATGGTTAGAGTGCAATGAAGGTCGCACCCTTTGGCTACTCATGGAGCGCAATGTTGTGAGCTTTGGTGGAAGCG
This sequence comes from Pinus taeda, assembly GCA_000404065.3. Taxonomy (NCBI): domain Eukaryota; kingdom Viridiplantae; phylum Streptophyta; class Pinopsida; order Pinales; family Pinaceae; genus Pinus; species Pinus taeda. The sequence continues at coordinate 7,181 of APFE031383499.1, forward strand.
TGACTTTTCAGGGGTCTCATAATCACATTGGATAGGAGGTTTTGTTCCCTGGCTACTTATGGAGTGCGATGTTGTGGCTTATGGGCTTGCCAAAGGAACTGTGACTCATAGAACGATTCTAGTTCAGCATTCAACTTCTGAAACATATCCTTCTCGAGTGATACGTGCATACCAAGCAACATTACTCCCTATGCACATTCGTATATGCATTGTTCTAGCATAACCACCCTCACATAGAACAAAAAATATGGAGGATCCTATTTAGATGTGACTTCAGCGAATAACAAGACATGCAACGTTGAATTTTCGAAAGGTTGTTGAATAAATAACTTGGGCTTCAAGCTAATACTGCAAAATGATCTTCAATGCCCTCTCATGATTAACATAAATTATTTTGAGGATCCCCTTTCCAAATTTGTTTTGGAAAAACATACAACCATTGCATGTATGGAATATATCACCCTTTAGTCGTGCTCAAGATGTTTCTTCTACCTAGCATCTAAACACCTAAGTTGGGCTCACAATATCCTCTTTGAATTGCACCTCTGATGGTATCCTTAAACAACCTATGCTGTCCATCCCCTTGGTCACCTATGTCCACTATGCATCATATATCGCATGTGTCGGCCTTCAAGGTTGCTAACCACATGGCTATAGTCCCATCTCGGTGAACAAACCTCCCATAATACTTTCGAGTGGGTTACAGTGGTTTAAACTAAGCATTAACCCTTTATCGTTTAAAAAAAAATCCACCATGTCATCTATTAAATAATCACCACATATTAAAGAGTGTATCTTGTGTCGAGATCAATTTTCCATTCAATTCCTTAGAAGAGTAGGTGAGGTTCATCTTGAGAGAATCTTAACAGTGTTGGATTAAGGAATTACTTAACATAACCATTGCATAGTTGAGTGTATACCCCTGTAATCTTCGACCAATTTCCTAAAAAATAGGTGGAATGAAAACAAATTAGCCCCCGATAGTGATGTTTTCATGTGAGAACGTGGAAACCATTGAATAAGTAAACTAATTCACTTTAGGCGCATAGGCAATGAATTATCCAAATCAAAGTGCTACGAATTATATGGGTTGGTCAAGTGTGCATCAAGTTCTCAAAACCCTCTAAATCTATTAATGATGCCCAAGGTGATGATGCACTCATAGGGCACATTCCTTGAAATGCTCATGACCATGCATTTGGAGGGTGGAGATTAATGCAAAGCAAGCTTCAAATATGCACATGAAGGTGGAAAAGTTACAAACCCTAATGCACATGTTGTCATGGGGAACCAATTATTAAAGTAGGTGAAAGATGACATTTAACGATTCTTACCATAATTCCAAATAGAGAATGCAACTCTGGAGGAATATTAATTAGGTTAAATGATGCAAGGAAACATTCATGTGCCAATTTATGGTTTCTCTCCAAAACCCTAGTATGTCCAATCATAATGAAAGCTAGATGGGTCTTGTCTGCCCCCACACAGTGTTACCATTAATTGAAAGGCATAAGGAGAATCTTCAAAGCCTTGGGGAAGACATCACACTTACAAAACCCTAATGGAAGGGTTGGGTCGATGCATAAGATGGGGTATCAAAAAAGAATACAATATATATCACATGATTACATGAGTGAATGCATGGATAGGGTCCAACAAGAAAAAGCTATCGGGTGAATTAGCCAACGAACAACTAGAGCATCCCTGGATTGCTTGAGGCGAGTAGCGGGGGACCTGAAATTTTAGATATGCCCAAAATTTTGGGTGGTGTTGTAGCGGCTACAACAGAACAAAAAATTCACAAGATTGAGGTATTGAACATGTAATGAAAGTACTTATTGGAACACCTTCATGTGCCTCCTTGGATTTGGAGCATTCTCCATGACGTTTTCCATAACCAAGACCCAAATACTTAGGCCTTTCCTCAACAACAATTGGCTCAACTATGCCTTGTGCATGTCTGCCTAACCCTTTACCTTCATAACCCATTTTCATCAATAATTTGGACCCTATTCCTCTAGTTTGTCTTTCAAAAGAACCAAAACATTAATTTTGAGAGGAAATTGAGGATACACATGAATTTCATACCTCATTTTCATGCACATAATTGGCTAGGGTTTACTTGGCATCATGGAGTTGAATCTCCATCTCATGCATATTTTCAAGAAGTTGTTTCTCCTCCTCCTTCATGGCCATCAACTCCTCTTGAAGTATAGTGTTCTCCTTCCTACCTCCATTCATCTCTTGTACCATATATCTCATGATGATAAGCTCTTTCAACATCTCTAAAGAAAAGAGTCTTGCTAAGGAAGATGAATTAGAAACATCACTTGTTGAAGCTGCTATCACACTTGTAATGCATCAAAAAGCTTCATAAAGCTTCAAAATGTTTCTCAACAAAGAAGCATCTAAGACCATCTCCTTTCTTCATCTAACACACATAAAATTGCACACAGTTAATTTCTCCTTGCACAAATAAAAAATCAATAGCTAATTTTCTAACTAACCTTGGAAAACTGTCTCGGGGCTAAAATGAGCTAACAGTTCTTTGATACCAAATTGATATGAATGTTGGGAAAACTTGTTAATTCTATACAAGATCCCTTATCAATATTTAAAAAAAAAATGTGTTTAGGATCGTCTCAAATTAACCAAAATGTGAGGAATTATGTGTCAAGTATTGAGTGTCTTTTATGAGCAATTTATGAGGTTAATTAGCTATTTAAAACACATATACAACAAGTAAATTGTAGAGAATTAAAACAAAACAACTCATAACACAAAGATGATAAAGGAGTTCACCCTTCTTAGGCTACATCTCCTTGGACTTGCTTCAATGGCTAGGCCCTCTTTGGATTAATGGTCAATTATATGATTACATACACCTATAGTTCTCCAATGTCTTTGCAACCTGCTCCACTAGATTCAGAAGACCCAAAAACCTCAAAAATGACTATCCAAGCCTTGCAATGCTCGTTAGGTTAATTCAATAAATTTTAATGGTGTTCTTGAATTATGTTTCAATTTTGGGCTCAAACGATATCACTTGAATCCTAAAATGCAACTATATGAGAAAATGAAAATTTTCACTTTAATGAATGATATACTAGCAAGGGAAGAGAGTTCAATCAAATAATTCATCAAACAAGAGATTGCACAAAAAAACATGCCTCCACTAACTCTTCTTTTCCAAATGCAATATGGAAAAGCAAAACTATACTTCACTTTCACTATCCAACATGCAATCTACTGAAAGAAAAAATTATATACATCATTTTCATGCGCATATTTGGCTAGGGTTTCCTTGGCATCATGGAGTTGAATCTCCATATCATGCATATTTTCAAGAAGCTCTTGCTTCTCCTCCTTCATGGCCATCAACACCTCTTGAAGTATAGTGTTATCCTTCCTACCTTCATTCATCTCTTGCACCATATCTCTAAATCAAAGAGTCTTGCTAAGGAAGATGAATTAGAAACATCACTTGTTGAAGCTACCATCACACTTGTAATGCATCAAAAAGCTTCATAAATCTTCAAAACGTTTCTCAATAAAGAAGCATCTCATACAATCTCCTTTCTTCAACTGACAAACATAAACTTGCAGACAATTAATTTCTCCTTGCAAGAATAAAAAATCAATAGCTAATTTTCTAGCTAACCTTGGCAAACCATCTCAAGGTTAAAATGATCTAACAGTGCTCTGAGACCAACTTGATCTGAATATTGGGAAAACTTATTAATGCTATGCAAGATCCCTCATCAATATTAAAAAAAATGTGTTTATGATCATCTCAAATTAACTCAAATGTGAGGAATTATATGTCAAGTATTGGGTGTCAATTATGAGAAATTTATGAGGTTAATTAGTTGTTTAAAACACATATACAATGAGTAAATTGCAAAGAAGTAAAATACTTCAACTCATAAAACAAAGTTGATAAAGGATTACACGACTCCTAGGCTACATCTCCTTGGTCCTGCTTCAGTGGCTAAGCTCTAATTGGATTAATGATCAATTCGCTGATTGAATTCACTTGCAATGCTCCAATGACTTTGAAACTTGATCCATTGGATTCAAAAGACCCAAAAACTACAAAAATTACTATCCAAGCTTTGCGATTGGACTTCACATGATCTAGGTTTGACCTCCTCTCTTGGTGGCCCTAGGATTCCTTAACTTCGATGTAGAAAAATCATGTACAAAAGTGCATCTTTTACTCTCCAACTTGTTCCATTGTGTTCACAGCATCCAAATCATCTAAGAATGACTCTTTTTGAGCAAATATTGGTCAAAAATTGAAGAAGTTATGGTCTCTTCAGCTTTCCCTAGGAAAACTCCACGAAATCTGGAGAAACTCTAGTTAACCCTCAAAATTTGGAGTAATGTTGTATTTTTCAGACCTGCCAAAACTATTGCCAACTAAATCCACAATTATTTAAGGTTTAATCATTTTTTAATTAATGTTAATCTCTACTTAGCACATTAAGCTCACGGTTAATGTTGGAGCATTAACATGCTAGCGCTTACCCTAATGGTTAGGCTCCCTGGCAGTTACAGTAACTACTAGCGGTTAAGTTGGAGCGTTCACATGCTGAAGATTAATGTTAGTGGTTACATCCAAAATTTTGGCACTTAACACTTAAATAGTCATTCAACCACATATATGTTAAGTTTGTTGGTGGCGGCCTAGTTGTAAAGCTTCGGCCTTGTGTAGGTGAGGTCGCGGGTTCAACTCCACCAGCCTCCCAAAATTTTACACGACCTTTGGAGGGCACATGGCAGCCTCCGAGCTTGCCACGTGTCAGCCTCTCATTGGTCCACCTCAAATGCATTTGACCAATAATATGCCGACACTTGTCATAATCTGATTGAGCTACCTGTGGGAATATATTAGGAATATTCCAAGGAATATTCTTTTTAAGGAATTTAGACTTCTGTGATCCATAACATTGGTTTAGAGAGTTTTCGGCGTAATCACATAGATATTCTTTTGTCGACGCATTTCGAACCAACAAGTGTGGTTCATCGTCACGACAAGTTGAAGAACCAATCCAGCTTAGCATGTTAAATATTATGTGCAGAGATTCCAACGGCTATATTTCCAACGGCTAATTTTGACCTAATGACCCGAGTCAAACCAATAATAACCAGGTTATATTTAATTATTCTAAAAAATTAGTTAAATTCGGTAAATTATATAATAAAAGAACTGGATAAATGTGTATAAATAACCAAAACCTAGCTAATTCAAATTAAAATACTATCATTGGTATATCATAATAATATTTTTAATTTATCATTAGAAACTAAATTAATAAAATATAATAATTTAAATAACTTATCATTCCAAAAAATAAAAGTATTCAATTGTTAACCTAATTAAATTAATAAATGTATAACTATATCCCACAACCTAACTAATCCAAATTAAATTATTATCATTGGTACAAGGCATATTTATTTAGTATTATTTTTATTTATCCTTTTAATATGATGGTCATTAATACAACTATTTTTCTATTAATTTAATAATTTACATTTCTTAATCCAAATATATATTTAATAAATTATTATTTCACCAATATTATTAACAAATATTTAGTCAAATAAATACTAACCTTGATGAATTAAATTACTCTTATTTATGGAAACTCGTTAAATTACTTAAAGTATTAGTTTATTTGTTAATGAACTTGCTTCAAACTAAATTAATATTATAGGTACATTATATAATTATTTAATTGATAATATTATTTAAATCTAATGGTCCATAATTTATATCTCCTATCCAAGAGGTAATTTTGTAATTAATTTAATAATCTATATTCATTAAGAAATCTATATTTATTTAAATAATAAATATAATTCCAATAATATTCTTCAAGTAACCAAGTTAATAGGAAGATATTACATATAGAGGTTTGGGCTTATAATCAATATTATAATTCTAAAGGAATAGAAGAAATTGAATATGAAAGGAAAGCCAGAAAACATTAATCAACAAATTAATAACTAAAAAAAAAAAAAACTCAGATTAATTGAAACCTAAAAATAGCCTAAAGGAATTAAGGTTAATACGCATAATAAGACTAAGCCACACTCATACTATAGGGATTAAAGGGGAAAAACACAGGAAAAGGGACCAACCACCGAAAACAACCTTTACGGAGAGGGAAGAACCCTAAGACCTGAGGAGGCTATGAAGACAGGGCTGGGACCCAACAACTACTAATCTTCCAGCCATCATCCCTATTTAGATTATTCGGCCTTTTCTCAATCTCCAGGGCCTCTCTAAACTTGCGATGGTGAAACTGCGCAACCCTAGCTATGACTTGAGCATCCTCAATACAGACATGATGCATCGTCTTCCCGGCATGCTCAGCCAGGGCAGAGGACTTGGTCCTACCATGCCTTAGGTCAGCTGAATGCTCACTAATCCTTTGATTAATCGAGCGACCCGTCTCACCAATATATGGTGTCCCACAGGAACATGGAATGATATAGACGCCCTTCATGTCTTTCGGGTCCATCGGATCTTTTACAGACCTGAGGGAGCCACGGATAGTATTGAGAGGTTTAAAAGTCACGAGTACATCGTACTTCTTCAGAATCCTCGCAATCCTATTAGTGGTCCCTTGGATGTAAGGCAAGTTTACACCCAGGGCACGATCTTTAGGATCTCTTCGGGTTGATGGCTCCTTCTTGGCCTTGAGGAAGGCTTTTTGACCCAAGTGTCTACTGTAACCATTCTTCACAAAGACATCTAGAAGATGAGCCTTCTTCGTTTCCAAGCTCTCTTCAACGGAAATTCTGACAGCACGGGTGGCAAGCGTGCTTAGAACCCCTAACTTCTAAGCGGGGAAATGATGGGATGAGGCATGCAAATACTACTCAGTATGCGTCTTCTTTCTAAACACTCGATGAGAAAAGGAACCATCCTCCTTCTTAGAGATGAGCACATCCAAGAACGGGAGACAACCCTTGTCTTCTTTTTCCATAGTGAATTTGATGGCGGCGGACTGGTTATTGAGATGATTAAAGAACTGCTCCAGCTCATCAGGACCATGCGACCAGACAACACTAGTGTCATCCACGAACCTTTTCCAGAGCTTCGGTAAAAAACGCGAGGAGGCCAAAGCCTTAGACTCAAAATCTTCCATAAAGATATTGGCGACGACCGGGGATAAGGGGGAGCCCATGGCAATGCCGCAAGTCTGTTCATAGAATTCACACTCAAAGCTGAACAAGGTGGAGGTAAGGCACAACTCAACCAGCTTAGCCGTATCAGGGTTAGTGAGCTTATTAATCACCTCCATGGCCTCATTGATGGGAATGCAAGTATAAAGAGAGACCACGTCGAAACTTACCAAAATGTCCTCGGGCTCAAGCTTAATTTTCTTAAGCCAATGCCTCTAATAGCTCCTTTTGCTTTTGGACTGCACTATCATCAATCCTCTGTTTTTCCTCCTGCAATTGTTTAGTCAGCTGATTGTTTATTTGTTGTTGTACTAGCAATTGCTGTTCTGCCTGCTCTGCCTTTTGTTGTGCTTCCGATAATTGTGCTTGTAGCGAAAAGATATCCTGATCTTTTGTCTTCAATAAACTGCTTACCTCCGATGCTTTATCTATTGTCGCCGCCGAATAAGCTCCAGCATATTGCGATAGCTTTGTCAAATCATCAAAGGGGTCAAATTCCTCTTTCCATAGCACATTGCCCGTTACTGTTTGTTCTGGGAATAAAGAAGGTTGATCAGTCCTTCTCCTCTTCCTCTGTCGTTTCACTACAACTTTATGATTTGGGCTATAGAAGACATCCAAGGGAGGAATCTCTTCAATCTGCAAAATGACTTCGCCCGAAGGATCCTTTGGGATTATTTCCGCTTCTTTTGATTTGGGTGGGTCGTTGGTTTCACCTGAAACCTGCTTTGAAGTCGCCTCTTGTGTATTGACTTCTTTTGAAGTCTCTTCATCTTTAGAGCATTCCAGATTGCCGATAATCGAATTAAATTGCTGCCATTCCTGGAGCAATTTCGGATCAATTTGTGTATCTTCATTTGTATTTAAACTGCTCTGTTCTTGTACTTTCGCCTGGGTCTCTTCTTGTCTCTGCTCATGCACCTTCGCCTGGGTCTCTTCTTGTCTCTGCTCATGCACTTCCTCCTGTTGCTTTGATGTAATAGGAGGTTCTTTATCAAGTCGCTGCTCAGGCTTGCTTGATTCTGTTGTTGGAGTCGTCGCTAACAGGTCTAGAGGCAGAGTTTGCAACCTCTGCTCTCTAAGTCTGTTGAATTCGACTAGCCCTTCATCGTTGTATTCAATTATGGCGAGCGATTTAACTTGATACATTGACTCGGCCGATGCGAACAAGTCTTCAAACCTATCTTCTTTATGCTCAAACTTGGTCAATTTGGCTTGTTCGAGTGCATTATAGGCGACTTTGTTTGGATCGAATCGCCTGCTCAGTAGAGTTGCCAGGGTTAGTGAATTTATTTTCTCAGCTTCTTTCTCTGCATGTTTGAAATCATGCAGAGTGTAGATACCAATTCTCAAAGGAAAGGAGGGCCAGACGTGCTTCTTAGCTTTCTCCAGAGTTTGTGTAACTCCATCGGTGATGATCTGATAAGCTATTTCCTTGGCCAGTAGTTTATCAGGGATGTATAGAGGAAGAACGTGGGGCTTGGCTTGACTGCCAAAAACTCTGATATAAGTGAAATTTTCCTCCCCGAACCAACTCCCTATGGAAGTTAAATCAATGCCTGCTTGGTAGGAAATTTTAGGGGCAGGCTTATTGAAAATAGAATAATGAATGGGCAACATGAAACCGTTGCAGATTTGATACAAATGGTGTTTGTAGTTGGTCTTCCACAACTTTTGATGGTATATGTGGACAGGTGCGGGGTCTTGCGACGTCCACCTCCATCCGAGCACAGGAAATTCATAATTAAAACGCAAGACATCTAATACATAGGCACTGTAGTAAAATGGGGGAATGAACCTTTCAGTGACGCGGGACTTGAATCTGAAATCAAGAATTGTGGATGCTAACTTATCGAACAATATATTTGCCCAATCCATTATTTCACCACTACATGTCGCCTCCATTAAGGGGACCATTTCTATGGTAAAATTGGCGTAATCATGTAATCCCCACAATTTGCACATCATTATCCCAACATAGTAATAAGGAGAGCATAGAGAATCAACCGAGTACTTACCCGAAGATTCGTGCTTGTGCTTTGTTGGATTTTGTCTCCAACCCCGAATGGGTTCGGATTCAGTCTCATTCTCAGCTCAGAATTTCTCCAGGAATGTTGTGTTATATTTCTTCTCGGCCACTGGTAAATGATACATTTGCCTTAAATCCTCGGCTCGAAAGGAACCGAAAATTCTCCCATCTGTGGTGCTGAAAGTTCTGTCGGTAATTGGGATTTCCTTAATCACCCTATTCGATGAAGAAAAGAGTTGGCTAAATCGCTTAGATTAGCCTCGGATTTGCTAGTGCTGTCAGCTGAGACTTGTATTGCTGTCACCCTTGGCTCTTCGGCTTCGATCAAATTATAAGTGCCTTGCCAAGTAGTTTTGACAAGTCCTAGGCATGTAGTGTCCGATATCAGACCTTTCTTTTTAGTGCTTGGATCAACGACAGGTTGCCCTATGGCCGGCGAAGCGGAAGCCATTGTGGTTTTCTTGGACTTCTTCCCCATTCTGCGTAAATCTGTTTCTGCGGAAGAATTCTGCACAGAGATGATAATGGACGTAATACAGAAAATGATAGTGTAAATCCAATATGACTGAGATATATATTGATGAATGCATGGCGAACAATCGACTTAAGGTGGCCTCGGATAAAGTCTGTAAAAAGATCTCAGGCTTACTGTTTCATTAAATGGCCCTTAAGACCTGTTAATCTTATCAATGCCCGTCAATTCGATTAATGGCCGAATGATTTATTTGAAGCGTGCCTTGGGTGTTTTGGCGGTTGAGCGCGGATGAATGGCTCTTTGAAAGATAAGGCCTTAAATACGAATAAATCATATTAAACCCGCTTTAATATTTCCTTCGAAATCTGCGCTTTTGCCTTTATCGCAATCGGGCGTCGGGGGAAATCATGAATTGTTATATTGGTTCCATTTGGAATCCCTGATCGCTGATAGTGATATCGCATCGCGTCGGGAGTAGCAAGTGGGGCAGTTTAAAAGCATGCATAGTGGATTGTCGATCGCCGATAGCGATATCGCATCGCATCAGAGCGAAAGGGAGCCTTATTGTGCTTAGTTGATTATCGCCGATATCCGATAGCGATATCGCATTGCATCGGAACAAAAGTAGGTTTAATTGCGCCAATTCATTATTGCCGATACCCGATTGCCTTTTTCACGTCGGAGAAAACCAAAGGGTCCTTAAGTTGTGCTTCCTTTGTCATTGCGATATGCGATCTTGCGATCGCTTTATCGCAATGACAAAAGATTAATCATTTATGTTAAGGCTTTTGATTGTTTTATTCGAAAAGGTTTTTGATACTGCTTTATTTTATTTTTTTGGACCTTTTTGAATAAAAGTATGTTGATACCAATTAAAATCAAAATTAAAAAAGGGACCCATTTCATATTATAGTTTTGGGATAATAATGATATGAAATGGGGGGTTGTTGTAGGGCACAACAATTGGCGATTCGCTGGAAGAAACAGTTATCT
>APFE031383504.1:0-21590 GCA_000404065.3 Pinus taeda
AAATTTTGGGTTGTGTTGACTACCCTTGACTATTTTTATTAAACTATGGCTTTCGTGGGTCAACTCTTTGACTTTGACCAAATTTGAAGGCTACTTTGAGGATTGTTTTGACCGAGTTTGACTAAGAGAAGGAGGCTAAGACAAAAAAATTTAGAGCACATTGATCGTTGAATGTTGACTAGTTAGGGTAGAGTTGATTGTTGTTGACTTTAACCAGAAATTGCAAATCTAACTTTTGACCAAATTTGTCTTTTGGGATCATATTTGATTGGATATTGTACGATTGGTTTGGATCATCAAGGCTTTGACCTTTGACATGTTATTGATGTACTTGGACTATGTAACTCTCTGTTAAACATTTGATGACAATTTAATAGAAAAAAATTGGAAAGGGATTTCCCCCTAGGGTTTTCCCCTAGTATTTGACCAAATCATTGTGTCTTTATTGTTCTTGGTTGTCTTCTTTTGTGCATTTAGTTTATTTTTCTATCTACTATTACTTGTTATTGTTGGAAAATTGAAATCATATTAGATAATTGATTGCTAATTCAAAAGTAATTGTTATAATTGATTATGTTAACATATAACATTGAAAATTTAACAATCTTTACTTAGGAACTACAACTTTGATTAGGTAAACCCACATTTAACCAAAAGTACAATCTACTTAACCAAAAACATTTTAAAATATATACCTTGTAAAGTGATAATAAATAAAACTATAAATCTACCTTTTAAAGTATTCTACAAAAAATCTAAAAATATTAACTACAAAACATTTAAAAATAAATTAATTTATCAAGTATAAAATAGAAAATTTAAAGTTCTTTTAAATTTTCACCCATAATAATCCAAAACATTTAATTTACAAAAAAACACTTTGAATAGGCGCTTCATATGCACCTCTATTAAAATATGGAAATATATTTCTTAATTTAATTTGTTATAACCAAGATTTTAATCTAGAAAGATATTAATATTCTTTTATTAATATGCTTCCACCATGTTAAATATAAAATAATTAATTTTTGAATCATGGAAAATTTGTAAGTTTAAATAATTTAGGTAAAGTTCAGGTTTAAATTTTTTCCCTATGATTATAATATCAAAAATATAGTATAGTATCTCCAAAAGCTAACAATGAAGATAAATCAACAATTTATGATTTAGTAATAATAGGGACATCTTGACCTATTATTAACTCTACTAACATTATCAAAAGAACCAAATGTATTTTTTTCATTTAAAAAATATATAATGAAATTGGTCATTTTTCTAACTATAAAAATATAAACTATATTGCCTATTCAAAATCACAATTCAATGAAATACGAAAAAGTTATCCAGAACTTATCTCTATTGCATATTCTATAAATTCTTATTAAAAAAATAAGATATAATAACTATTCAAAGTCAAAATTCAATTAAAAATCAAAATTCAATGAAAAAGAAAAAAGATACTGTGAACTCATCTTTATTGTATATTACAAAAATATATAAGCAAAGTCATAATTCAATGAAATGGGAAAGAGATATCCCCAATTTATCTATATTGAATAATCCAAAATAATTCTGAAATCTACAATAAAGATAAAAATACTTTTCAAATATATATCTTGGCAAAATTAAACCCTCTCAACGCGGGTGGCTGTGATTCACAGAGAAAAGTATACGGTGAACATAGGTCGGAAGTAACAGATACATTTTGGCAAAATCAAAGTCCGAATCAATGGACGTTGTGAATCACAGAAAAAAAAGAGGATAATGTGGAGATGCATCCCACGGCAATCAAAATCAAAATCAAAATCAAAATCGATGTCGAGGAAATAAAGATAAGGTAAACGTATGTCACAAGTATTGCAAACTCAAAATCCGATTCATGGGTGGCTGTGATTCACAAAGTTAAAATCGTAGTCAACACAGGCTGCGATACACATGGAAATGGCTATAAATGGACAAAGTAGAAGTTACAAGAAAGAGAATCGGAAAGTTCCCCTTGCCGTATGGCACATGGAATCGCAGTTGTTGGCATACCTCGAAATGAATTCATTGCTAAATAAGGAATGGAAAATATTAATATTATTAAGTAAACCATGATTGGTTTTCTTTATTAAATATTATAGTAGCTTTATAATAGTTGATTAGATACTAAACTTTATTATTAATTGATAGTTTAAAATTTAAAATTGTTCATAAAGTTTCAAAGTACCAGACTACCTCACCAACCGGATTTGCAGATAAGCCTTTCGATTCACTTATTGTTTTGTATTTTGGAGGGATTTCATCTTCATTAATGTTGTAGAGCGTTGTTGAACCAACCAAATTATCGAACATGTTCTCATTTGTATTGTGAAGTTATTTAGTGGAACCATGTTTATTTTAACATTGTTATTGAATAGTTATTTGATGTGAAACAGGGTTTGTTTTAATAGTGTTCATGTTCTATAGTTATATTATACAAGTAAAAGAAGAGACTATAGTAAAGAATAATGATAACATTAAAAATATTATTATTTTCAAGGATAAATTGAAGAAAGATAGATGGAAAAAGGAAATTAAGATATTATAAGGAGGTGATCAACTTTACTCTTGGAAACTAGAATTATATTTATACCCTAACTAGTTCTAACAAGAAAATGAACATTGCTAAGATAAGAACTAATTCTCGTGAGCTTCATAGTGAAATTGAGCGTTTGTCTATAGTCGAGACACATTGCAACTAAAGAGCTTGTCATCTTTGTGATACTAAGGAGGTCGAAGAAGAAAATCACTCTCTTTGATTGGGTAACCCTTACTCACATCTACTCTAATTTTCAAAATATTTTCCACACTACCAACCAACTTGACTTACAACGGTGATCTAGGAACATTTCTCTCCTTTCTTTTTAATTATAGGACTAAAATGTTAAAGAATCTCAATTAATCTCTTACATTCTTAAAATATGATAGACCATATTCAACTTAATGGAAGTTAATCACAATTATCATCATCATCACTTTTTATTAAATTTAATATATTACTTTAAAACAAAGTGCTAATATTTTTTTATTAGATGGAAACATTAAATTTAAATAATATTTAATTAAATTTATATTAATTAACTAAATTCTAATTTTATTATTATTATTATTATTGACGATAAAAATAATTAATATATAAGTTAAACATATATATATTTTTAAAAACCATGCAACATGATTCTTTACTATGTAAATTTGCCCTCACTTGATCATGGAGACTATTAATCTATAAATAGGATTTGTTACAATATCATGGGCCAACACCATGTCTTATCAATACTACATACCCAAAAAATCATAACACATTTAACACCACACTTTTTCATATGACATTTTTTTCTCAACTAAAGAATTTTATTAAAAGGTAAAAAAAAAGCATAGATACTTTGAAAATAAATCCCAACCTTTGATTTGTGCATACTACTAAGAATATTCTATGGAGATAAAATCCCTACCATCAATGTAATAATTATTGACAATTAAATTAAAATTCTTGAAACTCTATTCTCAAATAGACATTCTTATGAATATAAATATTTATTAGGTGGATGGTAGAGATTTGGCGTTCACAAAATATTCTAGAATATTCATAGTAGTATACACAATTCAAACGTTGAGATTCATCACTAAAATAGTTATACTCTTTTAATTAAATTGATTAATTTAAAGAAATATCATATGAACAAATGTTATATAAAGTGAACTATGGTTTTTTTAGGCATGTGGCATTGATAAGCCATAATATTGGTCCATCATATTGTATTAAAGTATATTTATAAATTAAGAATTTTCAAAGTAAAATGGGTGTAAATCCCTAGGTAAGAATATGTTCCATATTTTTTAAACATTTATATAGATTACGTTATATTATAAATTCTATATATTATTTAGATAATTATAATTTAAAATAAAACCATAATATTAGTTTTTATAAGTTTTTTAATTTAGCCCATCATAGTTATCAAATATGTAGTTCTGATGCTATTATAAAAATGAGTTATTACATTTACACTATCTGATATAATTCTGCGAATAAATAAATTTAAATATTCTTTAGATAAATATATTTATAATTCAAATTATTACCTATTTTACATTTTAAAAGCTTAAATATTAATAAACTAATAAATATAATTCACATTCAATCATTTTCAAAGTAATTTCCTAGTGGCAAATTAAATAGAGGTTCATGAAAAAACATTTTTGAAAGGACCTTGTTTGGTGGAAATCGAAAATTAAAATACAATCCGGAGCAAACGGGTTCAGGTTCGAACATTTTTTGAAGTACCTACTTAGTTGGAATTTGACTATTAAATACCATACATATATACTGTGGACCAAAGTATTGCATTTAAGGAAGGCCCTCTGGGTTTGGAACTTACGTTTTACCGAAAGCTTTCGAAATGCCAGTTTAAGTTTATTATAATTGTTTTCTATATTTAGAGATTTTTTAAATAATTATAAATAATTAGTATATAAAACTCTTTTTTGGTAATTGAATTGTGATTTTAATATAAAATTTAAATTTAATATTTATTTAATAAATTAGATAAATCTCGGCAAAGGTTAAGAGAATAACTTTAATGGTAATAGTGGATGGATTTGAAATTTAAAACTTATTTTATTATAGGAATATTAGACAATTATCCATGTTAATTGTTTTGGAATAATTATTTATATCAGTATTTAAACTTAGTTTTTTATTAGAATAATAAATAAATATCAAGTGATATAAATTATAAATTAATATGCCATATAAATTAAATAAATACGTAAATAAAAAACAAAAATTTATAATACACACTTATTTTTAATACATCACACAACTAATTAAAACATTCATAAAATCTAATAAATTAAATATACGATTTATTATATAATATTATTATCTTAAAAAAAACTAAATAATTAAAATATATACACCTTTATAACAACAATATGACTAATTAAATTTAATTTAAAATAACCAACCTATCCACATCATAAACCCTCCAAAAATAACACCAAAATATAAATATCGAGAATTTGAATATCGATTATTATTGATTTATATCTAATAATCATTAAAAAAGAAAAAGTAAATAAAGAAAATCAAAGTTATACATCACTTTGACTGCGCGTATTTCACACGTCCTGACCCAATCGACCTCTTGGCTTCCTTCACTGGGATTCCCTCTTTTGAGTGAATAAGGTGACGTCAGACCAAGATATTTCAATTATAAGTATTGCTGGCCCGCTGGGTCGGACAGTATGAGGTTCTTATTGATTAACAACATTCGCAGAATGGCATGAATTTTTGTACCAGCACTGCTATGTCCATGCATAGTCTCCACTGGTCGATGGCAATCAGAATCCCAACGAATATGAACTTTCATGAAATGGATTCTGCAACCTCTCTCCTGATCGGCCAAACTATCACGCTCTTCTACTTTATTATTGTTCTTCCGCCCTTGATCACTATTATTCTTCATGGACAGACTTGCAACGCAGTGGCGTTAACCAATTGCAATACTAACAACAACTATACACCAGGAAGTACGTTTGAGAGAAATCTGAATAGAGTTCTTGATAGACTTGGCCAAGCCGCAAATCAAAGTGGGTTTAACATCTCTGATTCTGGCGGAGTATATGGCCTCTTCCAGTGCAGGGCAGACCTGACAGTCGACCAATGCGACGCTTGTTGGCAATGGGCAACGACTAGCATACGACAGGGATGTGGGAATAGCATTAGCGCTAGTACATGGCCTTTTCACTGCTTCTTACGTTACGAAAACTATAATTTCATCGGAAAACTGGACACAGGTTTTGGGTCTAATAATCAGGACGACTTTGGACATGATGGCACGGAGGTCTTCATCCCTGGTGACTTTCAAGAGTCTGCCAAGAATCTCTTAAATAACTTGTCAGCTAAAGCAGCAACTGAAGCGAAACGATCTGCTTACGGTACATCTCTGGACTCCTTGTCTCAAACGATTTACGGTCTGGTCCAGTGCACCAGAGACCTAACCACAGACGACTGCAACGAATGTCTGTCCTCCTCAATCAATAGCATATTCGCATCTAGACTCACTGCAGGAGATAAGTATTGGAGCCGAAGCTGCATATTTCGCTATCAAATATATCCCTTCTATAATTCGAGTCTGCAGCTTCCACCAGTCCCTCCAGGAGGAGCAGCTAATTATAGTCCGCAGAACAAGTCTTCAGACAAAAGAACATACATAATTTTAGGTGTTGTGGGTGCCTTGGTTCTCGGGATAATCATAGGCGTGTTCGCAACGGCGAGAAGACTAAAGTCTGCCATAGCTCCAACGGGATACCAAGGTATTACTGCCACATCATTCATTCTATGAACTCGTTAGGTATTGCATGTTATCTAGCAAATACTACTAAACCCGCGGTTTGATTGAATGTTCAATGCATTTTTAGATTTATCAAACCTTTAGATACACAGGTGTGGATGGTTTTGTATAAAGATGTTTTCCTAAATAATATAGAATCAGGATTATTGCAAATGATTTTAAAATTTTCACTTTTACTTAGCTTTAAAGAGACAAAAGATCAAAAGGTTTAAGTTTATTGAAGTTTATAGGTTTTTCACAAATCCATAATTATAAGTTAGATTCAAAGCTCTCACAATCGGATCGAAGGATGATTATCCCTTGAAACTTTAATCAATCCGCTGATTATGAAAGAGCAGAAAGGTATGTCTGCCACATATTATCTGTTCGTAGGTATTGAATATATATTTTTTAACCAAAACGAGTAGAGATTATATTAAAGTGAAGCTGCCGTTGAATCAGGCAGTGAATAATAACATTAGAATTTTATAATTTCGAACCTTTAATGTTCAAAAATGGCAAAGTACAGCCTGTCTGATCTGCAATTGATCGGAAGTGAGGCTTAGACAGTCTCGCTTTTGAGCTGCATCTTTCAAAAACTATGTTTAGAATTAATGAATTAAACAAAATCACACAAAATAAGATAAGATTCTAACATTCGCTTGTATTATGATAACGTTTGATAATTCTTTAAAGAGATTTACAAATATATATTTAGAACTTGTTTTCTGTTGTGAGTTGTCAAATAGGAAAAAGTTAAATAAGTTATTTAGATATTGCTTTTCTTGATATAAGATCTTTATCACTAGATGTTTTCTTCTCATTAGATGTTATCATTATGTGTTAGGCAATCTGGTTACCACGCTTAGTTGGAAAGCATCTCATGCTTTCTGCCTAGGGGTTTTAGTGTGAACTCATAGCTTAAATATTTTTAGATTTTGGAGTTGAGGTGATGTGATGTTGATTGTTGATGAAGTAGGTGGTGCTTACATAGTCTGGGTGGCAGGGCACATCTCTAAATGAACCCTAACTCTAGATGTTGTTGTGCTAAAACTGATGAATGTAAAGGAGGTGCCTACTAAATCAGGGTAGGAGGGCACATCTTCAAAGGGAACCCGCTCCAGATGTTGATCATGATATAAAAACTCATGGATTTTGGTTGGGGTATCGAGACAGTATAAATGTGTTGCATACTTTGCAACATAGGTGGTCATGGATGTTGTACATGTTGTGATGAGGCAAAGAAACTAAGACATCATAACTAGGGAATGTGTGAAGAAAAAGATAAATATTAGAAAAAGAGTGAATGTAGAGTGGCTAGAAAATAAGAAGATATAGCAGCCGGAAAATAGGGAGCATGCTAATAGCAAAAATTTAGAGCATAAAAAAACATTTATATCAGGCCTTGTGGAGCAACTTGCTCTAGTACCACTTGATCTTAGGTGAGGCTTAGAGAGCCTAAGCATCGCCTCTTAGCTGGATCTTTCAAAAACTCTGGTCAGAATTAATGAATCAAACACAATCACTCAAAATAAGATAAAACTCTAACATTCACTTGAATTATCAGAAGGTTTAATAACCTTTTAAAAAAAATTACAAATACTTACCAAACCAGAAAAATAACAATATAAATACATTATTTAGATATTACTTTTCTTGATATAAATTATAGATGTTTCCTTAATGTTATATTATGAGCCGGGCAACCTGGCTGCCCACTTTCTCAAAGGAGTACTATCTTTGGCACTGTAGATTCTAGTAAACTGATTTAATAGAAAATTTAAATTTGCAAAACACAAACCTGGATATAGATCAACTAGTTCCGGACATGCTTATCTCTCAGTTTTCTCGGTTTCTGTAAGCCTGCTGGCATGATGAACTGAGACTTTCTCTTTTGATGCGTCTCTTGCTTCGTCCTGTCAGTTTTCTTGGATTCTATAGACTTCATGCATCCTACCAGCTAAGATTGAACCCCGATCTTCCTCGACTCAAACACTTGCGTTTAGCTATTGTCCAGGATACCACCATAACCCTAATCTCCAGCGTCTCGATTGAAACTCTGGTGTTTAGCTATTGTCCAGGATACCACCGTAACCCTAATCTCCAGCGTCGGCGCCCGTGAGGGGTGGAACAGAATAGATATTGCATATGGTTGACAACTAACGCGCGAGAATTTAAATCAAGGGCTTTGATGAACCTTGAGCGGAATATCGTATGTGAATTAGATTACACCCAGCCGGATATGGGTGTGAGTGGCCATATTCAACACCCTTTTAGATTTACTACACCGTTACACAGAGGTCCACACACAGACAGTTGATTAGTGACAAAGTTCCCCACAAACAGAGAGTTGATCAGTGATATG
This sequence comes from Pinus taeda, assembly GCA_000404065.3. Taxonomy (NCBI): domain Eukaryota; kingdom Viridiplantae; phylum Streptophyta; class Pinopsida; order Pinales; family Pinaceae; genus Pinus; species Pinus taeda. The sequence continues at coordinate 8,725 of APFE031383504.1, forward strand.
TATCATAGTTGTATGGTATATCTTGAAATTTTCAGTTTGAGGTAATATAATTTTTTTAAATAGTTTTTTTGAAATTTAAATTATATGTTTGAACGCATAATTACACGCTTATCAAGAAGCTCACAAACAGAGTGTTGACAAATCAGGAAGCCTATAACTTTTTATAAAATAATATTATTCCGTTATTTAAATTAGAGGTTCGAATGTATAATTACACGGTTATCAAGCAGCTCACAAACAGAGAGTTCGTAAATCACGAAATTGTAGGATATATTTGGAGGAGCTCAGTATAATTATTTTAAATTTTATTTATTTTTTTAAATTCTATGATATATATATAAGAGGTTATGATTTTGCCTAAATAATAATACAATTTGACAGATTTTGAGAAAAATTGAATAAAATTAATTTGAAAATCTAAGATACAACAGTTTAGATATTTAAATTTTGATAATGCGATTTTTTTATATAAAAATTATAATTAAATATTCTGGTAATTAAATTTTTTAAAAACAAATCTTTATAATTAAAAAATAAAAATAATAAAGATTAATTTGAAACGTGAATTGTGATAGATTTTTCTAAAATAATATAAAATGAGAATCAAACTGATAACATACGGCAAGCATAATAAAATGCACAATATCGCAGTTTGCCAGATTAAGTTTTCTGGCGACGATTGTCATTCTAATAGCAAGTCTCTTTGTTGATCCGTGTATTTAATAATTACTAGTTAACGTAAATGAAATGAGTGAATTATGCCATTTTCTTGTTAAATCTATCTTCCCACTTTTCTCAGTTTGGGTCGCTTCCTTGTTCAAACTTTTCAAGGATGGTTTCGATTAAGCTTTAAATACAAATCATATGTTAATATAAATTAATTTTAATAAGATTGTAATGGTAAGTTGGTAGACTGCAGTTTAAAAAAAATTGTTTTAACTTGTTTTAAACTGGGGCCATGAAGAAGGGCAATTATATATGAACAATCTTATTTTGTATAGTTTGTATTAATTAAATTTTATACGTATATTATAATTTATTAATTTTATAATATACACAAGTAAGATTGTATATATATATAGTCAGATTGGTTAATAATTTTTCAAAAATTTACATCTTAGATAGTTGGACAATTAGGGGCTAGGCTGTTACTTGTCTATATTTTTTTTGAAATAAAATTTCAATTTTTTTTGTAAGGTAATCATGAACCTTGACGCTGAACAGGAGGAAAGAAGACTATGAAAGTTTAGAAAATTATTATCATTAAAATACTCCAAAGTTGATTGTCCAAAAGACTGAAAGTTTAGAAAATTACTATCACAAAAAATTGCAAAGTTGGTTGGGAAGTGGATATTGGAGACACGATTGTCGTTACACCAAAACTCGCAGGCGTTAGTAAAAAGACACATAGTTAGATTTAAGCACATGCCATGAAACATGGGGAGCCTTGGATTATCCTTCTATACCGCCATGGAGCACAACAATCTCCTCCCCCAACGCCCAGTGAGGTGTGCTTTGAACTTGATACCGTTGGCTTTGATACCACTTGTTGGAGACACTATTGCGGTTACACCAAACAGCACAAGTGTTAGTAAACGGACACATCGTTAGATTTAAGCAAATGCCAAGAAACACAGAGGAGCGTTGGACATGCCAAGAAACACACAAGGAGCGTTGAATTATCCTTCCAGATAGCCAGATTTGTTGGGAATTTTTTTCTGATAAAACTCCAAAAACAAATTAACAACACAGGATCTTATCTTTAACACACCAGAAAAATTGAAATTTATTTACAGAGGACAGAGTTTTTACACACAAAAAAAAACTTGTATTCATTAATAAACAAACTGTTTTTCACGATAAAGATTCTTCCTCTTTCACAGAGGGATTTAAAAAAAAAATTACATTCAATGTTTTACTCACATTTACTGTTTTAATGACAATCAAAATGAAACTTTTACTCCACGTCAATTTCATATTGCAGCCCTGTAGTTCAACCATTTATTTAATTATGCAATTTAACAATAAAATTAAAATCTTACCAACATTTACCAACCAGAGTAAATTACATTCAATGTTTTATTCACATTTACTGTTTTAATGACAATCAAAATGAAACTTTTACTCCAGTTCAATTTCATATTGCAGCCCTGTAGTTCAACCATTTAATTATGCAATTTGCGATTAAATCGCATTCAGCCGAAGAAGAAAAACGGAACACTAACATATGGTGCTATTTGCAAAGCACCGCAACATCGCAATCCGAAGAAATCAAGTGAACATACGGAAGCTCCAAGCATTCATGCGATTTGCGATCTGCCATCTCATCGCATCGCAAGGGAAAAACATGTACTTTACTGAAGTGATAGCGCGCAAAGAAAAAACATGTACTTTACTAAAGTGATAACGCAACAGTTTGAAATTAGATTTCAACAAGATTAAGTGAACTTTAGGCCTAAACCCTTGATCCTTGGGTCTACCTTAATGATAACCTTGATGGGATTGAGCCTTCGGCAAATGACGAATAAAGTAAACTTTAAAAAAAAACGGGTAGCAGAACAGTGGAGTCCATCTGAAACTTGAATGCTCACATTATAAACCCTCTAAACCCTTCACCAAGTTTGGTTGGGATTCGATGGGCATTGAGAGATCAACTTGTGCGAGATCTAACTTGTACTAATCACTGTTTTGAAACTATTGTGTGTGAAGCAAGCTAAGGGAAGACACACTGTCCGGTCTCGTTGATTAAGGGAAACATTGGTCTCATTAGTTGAGAGACATTGTTTTCTTAGTGATTTTCTGATTCATTAAATATTCATACAAGAAAAAAACAAAAAATAAAAAGGTACAGTCTGATTTCACTTTTAGTTACTCATTTACTAAACATATATGATTACTCTAAGTCTGTTTGTAAAAGAAAAAACACCTTCCCATAAGAACAAGAAACTAAGGTTAGTTCCTAAGTGAACAACCTGGGAACAATACCTGTTGTTTGTAGAAGAAAAACACCTTCCCATAAGAAACTAAGGTTAGTTCCTATGTCAACAACCTAGGAACAATCCCTGTTGTCTCAGATGGAAATAAGAATAATTATGGTGTGCTCAAAATTAATTAAAAATAGCTGTGAATTGCAGTGACAGTTAAATATGGGACTAGGAGAAAGAAAAAAATATTTTTTTTTCTCTATTTCCCGTAGAAGATTGGCTCCCAGGCCAAGCAAGCCACCAGCATCGCTGGAGCAGTTCTTCAACCCTACAAAATGTTAACCTTATTCAAGAAAGATAATATGATTGCTAAAAGTCACGAAATTTTCATGTAACCATAAGCAGCATTAAACAGAAATTAACCATGAAAATTTCATGTAACCATAAGGAGCATTAAATTAAACATGAAATAACGCCTAGAATTCTTATGAACGATTTCCGAGCCATCCATTCCTGCCAAAAAAAAATAAATAGCGTGTTGTGTTTGCAAATAGGTGAACGTGAGGATGTAGAATACGAACTCCAAGCAAACTAGATTATTTCGGACAAGTAGAAAATTATAATTTTACATGTAATCGCACACAAGCAAGGTTTAATACTAATTATAAAAGGGGTCGAGAAAACCAGAAGTTTTCCACAAAGCTTTTCAAAGAATAGCCATACTGGAAAAAGCCAAGAGGATCTATATATATTAGTTAAGCAACGACAGTAAATTTGTCGGGTAGGCCGGCTAATAATCAATTTTTAAGAAAATACAAGTAAAATATGCATGGACTAGGTGTTACAATCAATAATTAGGCCGAGGCTCTTGCACTTTGAAAATGAGTAAAAATATGTTTGGATAAAGGTTTAAAAACTTTGAATATAGTGGGTGATTCCAAACTAATCATCCACAAATATATGGTAAGGATCACATACATGTTAAAAAAATTTGAGAAAGTTCACTTGTTCCACATGCTACACGCCAACAACCACCTAGCAGACAGTGAAGCTAATGCGGGAGTTATTTTAGGAATCGGTCGAATTGCATTAACCATCATATTACATCATGTCCCATCCCCTGATCGAAGGCTTTTGGATGATGCTATATACTCAGGGTACGGGTCATCAGAGCATTAAGGAATCAGTGCGATGGTAGTTAAGAAGGATAGTCCCCCAAGGTACTTTCGTCGTATCTTGGATACAGGGTTAGTAGGTGATGAGTTAACTAACAGTTTTGGTGTCGTCAGACGACAATTCATGTATGTGGATAGGTGGGTGATGAGGCATCATTTTCTCCCCAGAATTTGCAGTATAATTCATTCCCTTGGGGATGAAGGAACCATCGCTACTTGATTATGGTTTTGGACGATGGAAAACATGGAAGGAATAGGAATTGACAAGACTTTGCACTATTCCAAATTTATGAAAGACAGACTCGTGAGGAATGTTGGGATGGATCAAGTCATTATATACCTCAGTTGGTTTCGGTCAATTAACCGCAGGATCTTCATGGCGCAGAAGTGTCTTGCTGCAAAAATGTCATCTATGAGAAATGGTAGTGGGGGAGGATCTGGTCTTGGAAGCTCGAGATCTAGTCATGGTGTGTGGCATGTAAGGGTTGAGAGCTTGGTGTAGGGCTATTGCAAGCAACTGGTTAAGAAAATTGTCAAAGGATTGAACGAAAACATGGCAGTCATTTATACCCAATTATCTGGGTTGGGTAAACACTGGGAACTAATGCAAAAAACCATGGAAGTCTTGTGCATGGATGTTTTGAGTGTCCAATAGAAGGTTGATAATATTGAAATCAAGGTGGAGACAACCACGGTTGGAGTTTTGAAGGAAGTGTCCGCGGTTGGAAATTCATCGGCCATAATGCTGATAATGTCGAGGAGGCTACTGCGAGGGCACTCAAAGAAGATGAGGACATTGTTGTTGTTGCTGCAAAGGTTTAGGAAGAAGAAAAGATTGAAATGGAGGAACTAAACAAGTCTATGGGCAAGCCTGTGGGTGAAGATGTCAAGACTGCTAGTAGTTGATTATGTTTATTTTAATCTCCACTTATGCAATATTGTTGTATAGAACATGCATGACTTTTTTGGAGAATATATAGCTATAGTTTTCCCAATAGAATACATGTAAATAATAGGGGTTGCAAGAAGATCCATACTAAATGTAAGGAGAGGGAAGATGCAGGTAGAATAAGTTTGAATTTTGTAAGGGTCATTATAATGAAATGTTATCAGTTCCTTTAAAAAAACAACACTAAATTTGTTTGTTACAAAAGACAAGGTTGGCTTCCAGAACTTTCCAATGTAGAGATAATAGGAACAATAACAATTGTAAGTGCATACAAATCTATCCAACAATTTTATGCTTCATACACTTGAAGATGCATGACACCAATATGAGTAGAACAACTTGTCAAAGTTAGAAATGTTGTCAACCAAACCCTACTAGTAGGGTAATTCTTTTACAAAAAACTAGATGTGTGTTAGTAACTAAATTATGCCATAGGGACATCTATAATATTTGTTTCAACTACCCAACAAGCCAGTTATGGCTTCAGCCTTAGACAAAAGACAATAAAACCCGAAGAAAATCATGACTTTTCTACCCACCTGAATTAACATTCACAAGGTTTCCAAGGTGGTGTGAAGTAGTCATAAGAACCTGGTAAACATAAGAAATTCGAAGTCAGAATAATGTTGAATGGCCATGCATTAGAGATCCTAGAAAAGAACAAATATTTGGTTAACGGATTGGTAAGAACAAGAAAATATTAACATGTGCTAGTAAAAAATTATTTGAGATTATTATTGTAGGTAGATAGGTAAGAGAAACAAAAAAAAATGACAATAGAAAGGTCAGCAAGGTCATTGCTATATTGGAATGGCTCCTTACCGAGCACGTAGTGGCCATTATGTCATTAGAGCAAGGGTTAGTCATGCCCAATTTGGAGGGAAACTTAGGTATAAGAGAAGAGAAAAATCCATGTAGGCATTAGTTGTGAGCGAACCCCTGTAAACCAGTTATAAGAAATCAAAGCCAATTGCCAACGACAACAAAAAGGGAGCAACCTGCAATAAGGACAACCTGGTAAATTAGCTTTGCGAACAAAAAAAAATAATGTAAACCATATTAGAAGAAGAATCTAACTGAAGCGCAAAATAAATTACCCGTAACGACAAAGAAACATGGACATCTAGGGTTGATTGCAGAAAACTCACAGCAAACTGCAAGAAGCAAATGAGTAATAGTAATGTTGCGGAAGGGGGTTGGTAGTTACCCCATAACTAACCCTAAATATTTACCACTATCTAATTGACCCAAGTCAGATCAAGGGCTAAGCTTGTGTACAAGTGTTGCATGTTGGCCTGACTCGGTAGACAAGCAAGAATTGTTGAGAGACTTCTAGAGCTAGGGGATTAGCCCTTAGCACCCAACCCAATAATATGACCTTAAGTACCACCATTATAATTAATGACCATAATAATAGGTAAGAATTGATAATGTGTCACTCAAAAGGATGGCATATCTAAACTTGAATTGTATTGAATAAGATTATTAATATTAATAAGTGAATTTTCAAAGAAACCCCTCAACACGTCATTGGGAATCCATCATCATAGAGAATGAATTAATTCTTGCATGCTAGAATTTAATTCTATACTATGTGATGCTTGTAGCAATAAATATGTATAAATAAATAAAAAAGTTGTGTTTTACAATGGGGATGTTTCACACGGTATCAGAGCCACAGTTCCAACATTGTGGTATGCTTGGGGTGATAGGAGAGTAGGGAAATTTGTTCATGTTTACAAAGGGGAAGCATGATGAGGAAAGGGGTTGAAAATACACCAACTGTCATAACAACAATAAGAGCAAGGCCATTGCCATTTGCAAAAGGTAACCTAGAGATGTGGGTTCAACTAGGAGAGGAATCTCAAAATACAAGTTTCATTATTCGAAACAATTCATCAATTAAAAAATGAAATTTCAAGATTGAGGGTTGATAATGAAAGGTTGATGCAAGAAAAATAAAGGTTTATGAAAGTCTTTCAGACCAACGAAATCATAGACATCCCATCCTAATCCCTAACCATGGAAATGGGGTTGGAGCAGACAGGCCAAGAGATGACAATACAAAATCTAAAGGTGACCAAGAAGATAGTGAAGTGGAATATGGAAACGTGTCTGGTCACAAAGGTATTATGAGACAAAAAACTGAATTACAGGGAGAATTTAAGAAAATTAAATCCCCTACGTTCGATGGTGAGGTAGAAGAAGTTGTTGAAACCTGGATGATTAATATGAACAAAAATTTATGAGTATGACAACACTTTGAAAGCTTGGTTGGTGATTTATTAGTTACAAGGAAAAGCCACCTTATGGTGGGAATATGTTAAAATAATATGAGGTATTAATGATCGTGAGGTAGCACGAGAAAAATTCCAGGGGCATTTCAAGGAAAAATACTTAACATAACCATTTTATGATGGAAAAACAAAGGACTTTTGTGATCTTAAACTTGGAAAACTTTTAATGGATGAGTTTATAACAAATTTTACATCCTTACTAAGATGCATTCCCTATATACGAGAGGAAAAAGAAAAAGTACAACGATTTATCAGTAGTCTGCCTACACTCATGAAGGAACGGTTCGAATTTAACAACCCCAAAACTATGGATGAATTTATTCGAAATACCTAATTATGTTACCAAAAGATGAAGCATAAGGTGGGCAATAAAATAAGGTGGACAAATAAGAAAGGGTAGAAACATTCGCAGACTACTAAGAGTACAAATTCCACAAATTTCAAGGTCCACACAAAAACCACTGGAATAAAAGTTCAAGAAGATTGCAACAAAAAACTAAGTTGCAAAATGAATCAAATCCTATAGAATAGCTCAATAAACCTGAATTTGACCGAGCATCAAAAAACCCCCCACTATAGTGTTGAGGATGTGGAGGACCTCATTATGTCAAAAAAATTCCTTATCAAAATGGAACATATCAGGTAGCACACATTCAAGAATTATCCACAGTGGTGGAAGTTGAAAGAATTTTGTCGAAGATTAATGCGACATTAGAAGAACATCAGGAAGAATATCAACCAACTATGCTGGAGTTTGAAGATAAGGTCTTTAACCAGCCCGTCTGTATTCTAAGTGACACCAAAGCCAGTCTAAGTTATCTAAGTCCTAAAATAATAGAAAATTTCATTTACAACAACAAATTTCAAAAACCCATGGCTAGTGTAGTTAGCCACAAGGGTCAAGAAGAGGGTGACAACTAAACTAGATAACTACCATGTTGTATTGGTAGTTCACCCAATAACAAGAAAATTCAATTTGTTACCCTTAGGGTCATAGGAAATTTTAATTGGCATGGAATGGATGGCGAAACACCAGCCTCTCATAAATTATAGAGATAAAATAATTAGTTTCCTTAATAAAGGAGAAGTTAGACAAGAAGTTAAGAGAATTAAGAGACCTTTAAAATAAAATCCCATTATATCCTCATAGGAAAATTTCCTTAGAAATGGGTGTCAAATATATGTTGTCTAGCTGGGGTACACTAATTCTAAGGAAAAGATTATGACATTAGAAAACTTACCCATTGTGCAAGACTTATAGATGTTTTCCGTAAAGAAATCCCTAGATTTTATCCTAAGTGAGACACATATTTTACTATTGAATTAATTTTGAGAGCTACTTTAGTATTTAAGGCACTATACAACATGAGTATCCAAGAGTTGATTGAATTATAAATGCAGTTGTGGGAACTTCTGGATAAAAAATATATGTGTCGAAGTGTGTCACCTTGGGGAGCTCCTATACTTTTTGTTTGGAAGAAGGAAGGTATATTACAATTGTGAATTGAACATAGATAGTTAAATAAACTAACTGTTAATAATAAATACCAACTTCTCATAATTGATTATCTATTTCATCAAGTAAAGGGTGCTACTATATTCTCAAAAATTTACCTGCACTCTGGATATCATCAAATCATAATAAAGGAGGAGGATATATGTAAGACAAATTTTATAACTCACTATGAGCATTATGAGTTCTTAGGTTTACCCTTCAGACTCACTAATGCCCCAACAACATTTATTTTCCTTATGAATAGTATATTTCATCCTATATCCATCTTAACTCCAGATCTATCAAGCATAGAGAGGGATCGAATCTCTTGAGCTGCAAACCTCTTTTTTGAGTGAAAAAATTTAGGAAAGGTTTGCACTTCGAGAGATTTCATCCCTCTCTCTCCTCCTCTCCCCCCCCCCATATTTGTGTCTCCCCCTCTCTCTCTCCCTTAGCCTTCTCTCACTCTTTCAATCCTCTCCTTCTCTCTCTTTTCATTCCTCCTCTCTCCTTTAATTTTTTTTATCTCCTTCAGTGCAAGCAATCAAATAGTATTAGAAATCACCATCTACACTGAAATAAATGCATCTAGTACAAGAAATATTTCCCCCTTTCTCCCCCCTCCATCTATATCTATATCTCCCTATATCTCTCCTTCTTTGTCTCTCTATCTCACCGCCCAAAACACACATGCTCTCTCTCTCTCTCTCTCTCTCTCTCTCTCTCTCTTATATATATATATATATATATATATATATATATCCATCTCTCTATCTATCTCGTCTTCCCTCTATTGACCTTCCATTTATATCTCTATCTACCTCTGTCTCTCTTCTCTTTCTATATCACCACCAAAACATACACACTCTTTCTCCATATCTATCTATCTTTCCCTCCCTCTCTATCTTCCCCTTTTCCCCTTCTCTCCCCCCTTCTATCTCTCTTCCCTCTCTCTCTCGACTCTCCCTCTCTCTCCAACTCCATTATCACTCCCTCTCACTCTCTACACCATTTTCTCTATGTGTCTGTATTCTTATCTTCCTCTCTCTCTCCCTTCCTCTCTCCTTCTCTCTCACATCCTCAGTCTCTTCCTTCTTCTCTCTGTCTTTCTCTCCCACCTTCCTTTATCTCTCCCATCTCTCTCTCTCTCTCTCTCTCTCTCTCTCTCTTTGCCCTCCAACTCTGTCACTATCTCCCCTCCCTCTTTCTTTCTCTCTCCTATTTTTCCCCATCTCTCCTTTGTTTCTCTATCTCTACGCCAAGCATAAACATTATCTCTTCATCTCTTCCTTGTCACTCCCTCTCTCTATCCACTTTTCTCTCTCTATGCATTTCTTCTTCTCTCCTTTTCTCTCCTGTCAACTCCATCTCTCCATCTCTCTGTCTCTTCTCCTTTCTCTCACTCCCTTTATCTCTCCACCTCTATCACTCTATGTCTTTGTTCTTTCCTCCCATATATATATCTAGAGTTTATATATGTCATTAAAATATAAAAAAATTAATGTTATATTAAATTATTGTATTAATTTAAAGTTATTAAGTTGAATAATATTAACATTATAATATATTAATCTTAATACTAATATTAGATTTAATAATAATATCAATAAAAACATTAATCTTTCAATACTAAATATTAGATTTAATAATATTTTTTACTTGGCATGATAAAATATTTATAATAAAACTACATCAAATGAATATTTTGGAATATTTCAACTTTGACATGGAAATATTTATGTATATGGATATTTTAATATATCCATAGGATATCATTTTCTTTTAAAGATTCATTTTACAAATAATTAATTAAAAGAAATATTAAAAGATTTTACAACAAGATTTTGGATTCTATGTTGAATTAAGCTTTTTACTTTGATTTAAGAAATGGTAATGGGAGTGAAGATGTTTAAAATTTTACCTAATTTCGAATTCAAATTTAAATTCAACATATATGATAAAACAACTATTAAATGCATGAGATAAATGTGTTGTAATTTTTTTTTTTATCTAAAACATAGCATAATTATATTGTAGTTTTTTTTAATCTAAAGCTTATAAGATAATTGTATTGTAGTCTTTTGTTTTATACTAATTATTTTCTATTTTTATTTATTATTATTAGAGAAACTAACATAAAAATTATTTAGATTTTTCGGTCCACATTAATTAAAATTTAACTTTGAGCTTAAACATACTTATAATTGTGAATCATAATGGGCCGTAAAATATATAACCAATTTAAACTTAAGATTTTTATATTTCTACTACAGGTCATTCATATATATATATATATTATATCTTACCTAGAGCACAAATATAAAAATATGTCAAAATGTGATAATTCTCAAATTCCATAAATGTAAAACCGGTCTTCTTGTTATAATATTGTATATTTATATTTTATATTAACGACACTAAAATTTACGGTTGTTTTCAATTCACACCCATGGCACGGTATACGTTAAAGATCCCTTCAATGGTTAAAATGTATAAATTTGAATTTTTGATTTTGTGTTTTATAACATAACTTTCCACGTTAAAATGAAAAAATTTGAATTTTTGTTTTTAGGTTTATAATATAACTTTTAGCTCTGTCTTTTCATTGTGCATATCATCGGAAGGAAAACACATTGTTGGTTAATGATAGACCAATCGTATTTACAATGGAAACATTAGTAGCTGCTATGTTAAGCTGACAAATTACTACAAACCCATCACTCATAGTGAATCATGAAGTTTACTTCATGGAATTTAAGAGGGTTTAACAGCCCTCGAAAACTCAGAATGATAAAAAAACATGATGAAGTAGGAGCAGCGTTAGATTTTCTTTCTTCAGGAAACGCAATGTAATAACAACACTCTTGGAAACATTCTCTCTAGAGGATGGCCAGGCTGTCACTCGATTGCAATGGATGCTTCGGGTGCCTTCGGGGGATTGGAAATTGCCTGGAACACGCAAGCTATTACGCTTTCAAACATTCATGTCTCCCATCACATTATTCAGGCTACTTTTCATATTATCGACACCAACATCCACGGCCATCTTACCAATGTCTACTTCCCACAGGAGGCAGGCAAAAAAATTGCTTTACTAGACACAATAGAAGCACTTAACTTCAATAGAATCCATCCTCTTTGGACAAAATATTCTAGAATATTCATAGTAGTATACACAATTCAAACGTTGAGATTCATCACTAAAATAGTTATACTCTTTTAATTAAATTGATTAATTTAAAGAAATATCATATGAACAAATGTTATATAAAGTGAACTATGGTTTTTTTAGGCATGTGGCATTGATAAGCCATAATATTGGTCCATCATATTGTATTAAAGTATATTTATAAATTAAGAATTTTCAAAGTAAAATGGGTGTAAATCTCCTAATTAAGATATGTTCCATTATTTTAAAACTTTATATATGTTAACTTAATATAATTATTTCTATACATTATTAATAATAATAATTTAAAATAAAACATAAATTAATTATTTATAATGTTTTTAATTTTCCCATATATATTAAAATAGTATGTTGATGCTTATATAGATTAATGATTATCTTCATTTACCAATCGATTTCAATGATATAATTTCTTGATAAATAATTTAAATATTTTAGATAAATAAATATATTTATAATTCAAATTATTACCTATTTTACATTTTAAAAGCTTAAATATTAATAAACTAATAAATATAATTCACATTCAATCATTTTCAAAGTAATTTCCTAGTGGCAAATTAAATAGAGGTTCATGAAAAAACATTTTTGAAAGGACCTTGTTTGGTGGAAATCGAGAATTAAAATACAATCCGGAGCAAACGGGTTCAGGTTCGAACATTTTTTGAAGTACCTACTTAGTTGGAATTTGACTATTAAATACCATACATATATACTGTGGACCAAAGTATTGCATTTAAGGAAGGCCCTCTGGGTTTGGAACTTACGTTTTACCGAAAGCTTTCGAAATGCCAGTTTAAGTTTATTATAATTGGTTTTAAATATTTATGATTTAT
>APFE031383506.1:0-15859 GCA_000404065.3 Pinus taeda
TTCAACCAATAAGGGGCACTGGGGTGAAGGAGCGAGGCTCCTTTTGAGTGGGCTTCCGGGCCTTTGGGCCTGTGGGCAACCAGGCAATTTGTGGCCGAAATCATGGCCATTATTGGCACATCGAAAGGGTTATGTAGGGGTGTTCGAGGCGTCTTAGGTGGGGCTCTTTAACACTAAGGGTCTTTGAGTAAGCTACATGAGTGAAGAAATGTTGGATGAACATAACCAGTGGATGTTAAAAATGATGAAAATAATGGTTTGGAATTCTTGGTTTCTTGTTCTCAAAGCAGGTAACTCCCCTTAGAGGAAGAAAGCACTGAAGCTAGTTCTGGGCTGCTGTCATCAACAGGTTATAAGGGTACGTGACAATACAACAATGACCAGTACAAGGAAATGCAAGGGTAGAGACAAGAGACCATGAGAGAGCAAGGTTGAGGATGAGCCAAGTAATGTTGGAAAATGTAGTGGGAGGAAATATCTCGACAAACTGATCCAATAAAAAATGGTTGCATATGTGGTTGGCACCAAAGAGGAGATTCAACAACTCATTGCTGAGTGGGAGGATGGCATCAACAGATTTGCGAAAGTGGGGACAGTGGACATGGAAGGGTGGAAAGTATTGGTTCCTCATCCAGGACACACTCGCAATAGAGAAACACAATATAAATAGACTCTACAGATGTATTGGCTCCTTAAATGCCTCCTTGGGAAGGTGGTGGAACAAATCTGGATGACCGTCATTAAGGAATTTCCAAACTACAAGCAAGAATTTCAAAACATCCAAGCCTCATTGTAGAAACAGGATGGTTATCTTGGTCGAATTTAGAAAATGTTCTCAAGCATGTTCTTACTGATTGAGCTTCCGGGATCAGTACAAAGGACCAAAACCCAGGTAACTCAGCATCGACCAATCAGGATAATTATGAAGATGAAGTCATAGATGTTTTGCTTGGATGGCATTTACTTTCCAGTTTGTAGTAGTTTATATATAGAAACACAACTCATGGTTGTGTACATGATAATCAAGTATATATAGCTTGGATATATAAACTAACTATTTTTTGCTACAAACTTGGTTTTCCAATGGGCAAGTTGAGATAACCTAAAGGGCAGGTTGAGATCACCTAATGAAGCTATGTGGTTGTAACATCCTTGCAAATATTATAATGAAAAAGAAAGATCTACCAATCTTAACAAACAAACAAAACGATTCTTGAAATTTATATTTAAAAAAAATTATTATGAAAATTATTTGCATTTTCTTAATCTAAATCAAATCAAATTAAATTAAAATATTTTTATTATTTACATTTTCTTAATTGAAATCAAATTAAATTAAATTCAAATATATTTTTTATTTAACATATTTTATAATATATATTTTAAAAATATTGTCATTCCTACCATTCTTATGTATGCTAGTATTTTTAAACAAAAATAATTTCCATATCTTCAAAATTTAATCTACTAACCTTTAACATGTCTAATAATTTAATCAAAATTAGTGGATCTTGTCAAAATTAAGTTTAATTTTCCCATTTAAAATTAAACTTAATAGATATTTTTCAATAAATATTTAAATTAAAGTTATATAATATGATGGTTTTTAAGAAATGTTATTTTATAAAATAATAATTATAATATTTCTGTCTTTTTTCTACATTTGCATTTAAAAAAGTATATTCGTTATGAAAATGATTTACATTTTCTCAATTTAAATAAAATAAAAATATTTTTATTATTGAATTTTTTAATTCAAATTAAATTAAATTACTTTTTCATTTAATATATTTTTTAATAAAATTGAAAGTTTTTATATTTAGTTTAAAAGAAAAAATATTATTACGTTGGTTAGTATTTTTAAACTAAAACCAATTCTGTATCTTTGAAATGTAATCTAACAACATTTAATATCTCAAAATCTTTATTTTCAAAACTTAATTTACCAACATTTAACCTATCTAATAATTGAATGAATATTAATGAATCTCCTGCGAACAAATATGTCATTATATTGCATATTATTACAAATTAACAATATCTAATTTAATGTGAAAGTTAATGAGATCTTGTGCCAACAATTCTCATTATATTCTATTATTACAAATTTTGTCCAAGGAAAGTTAAATTTCTTTCTTTCATTATTAATTTATTATATAATTATTACTTTTTCTTTTAATTAAAATAAAATTACATTTTTTTAAAGTAAATAATTTTAAATTTTTTACTTATTCTAAATAATTAAATTCAGAAAAATTAGTATCACTTCTACAATTCTTTCTTATATTTTCTAGTATATTTAAAGAAAAAATAATTCCCTATCTTTAAGATTCTTCAAAACATAATCTACTATCCTTTACCATGTCTAATCATTTAATCAAAGTTAATGAATCTTGTGAAAAGTAATATTTCAATTTAATTTGATATTATTACAAATATGGTCCAAAGAGAAGTTAATTTTCCTTATGTTATTATTCAATTTTTTTTTTATATTATTTTTTTTCCAATTATATTGGGCTATTATAATATTTTATAATTGCTATCAAAATTTCATTTAACACTTACAATAATGAAATAAATTTATGAATATTCATATTAAAAATTTAAGTTGAACTATAATTATAATCATTTTTATTATTTTTTGCTAAGTGGTGTGAGTATTTAACATGGTTGGATTTTCTTGGAGTTTTGAACTGATGTGAGTGCCTTAACAAAATACCCCACCACCATCTATTCTACTCCCCATGGAAAATAATTATGTTCATTTAAGAATAGTACCATAATTTATTATATTTATCAAAAAATATTCATTCATAATTTGTTTTGTAAATTAGATATTGACGTGTTACTAAAAATACATTAACACTCCCCACTAGTTGTAGCATACACGTTGATAGGGTACTTTCTTTGTTAATTATAGTGACCAATGACAAACAACTCACAATATCCCTCTCCTTATCCCTCTCTCTCTCTCTCTCCGCTAACTCTCTCTTTTCACCATTGTCTCTCTCTCTCTCCCTCTAGCTCTCTCTCCACCTCTCACTCACACCCTTTCTCACCTCTTACTCTTGTAATCCAACCCCCTCTCCCTCTCCCTCTTGCACTCTTCCTCTCTCCCTCCTATCTTTGTCTTGTAATATATCTCTCTGAATACTCCCTTCGTGCTAGCTTCCCTCACTATCCATCTCTATATACCTTTGAATCTTTCTTTATCTCTCCACCTCTCACTCTATCTCTCCCCTTCTCCCTCTCACCCCCACTTTCTCTCTCCCTATCCCTCTATTCCTATCCCTATGTCTCTCTCCCCCACTCTCTCTTTCTTCTATCCTCTAGTCTCTCCCTCTCTCTCCCTCTCCTGCTGTCCCTCTTTCTATATCTCTCTCTCACTTTCTCCAAACTTTCTCTCACTCCCTTCCTCTTGCATTCTATCTCTCTCTCTCTCTCTCTCTCTCTCTCTCTCTCCCCAACTCTCTTTCACACTCACTCTCTTTATCTCCCTCTAGCTCACTCTCCCCTCTCTCCCTCACTTTCTCTCTGTCCCTGCATCCATCGTCATATTCCTTTCCATTCCCTATCTCTGTTTCTTCCCCACACTCTCCCTACTTCCACCACTCTCTCTATCTCCCTTTCCCTCTTCCTCTCGTGTACTATGTCTACATCTCCCCCTCTGTTTATCTCTCACTCTTACCACTTTCTCTCACTCTCCCTCACTCTCTTAGTCCCTCCCTCTATCTCCCTTCATATTTCTCTCTCCCTCTTTGTATTTTTATCCCCCCTACCTGTGTCTCTTTCCCTGTCTCTCCCTATCTCTCTCTCCCTCCTCTCTTTCCATGACACTCCCACCCCCAACCCACTCTTTCTCTCTCTCTCTCTTCCCTCCTCCCCCCAAATCTCTTTCACAACTTCCCACTCTCTCCCTTTCCCTCTGTACTACATTTTCCTTTGGTCCCTCCACTCTCACTATCTCTATCACACACACATAATATCTCATGTTTTCTCTCCTACAACCCTTCTCTCTCCCTCCCTCTATCTTTCTCCCTTTCACACTATCTCCCTCTCCCTTTCTCTTTTTCGGAATCTCTCATACTCTCTCTCCCTCATATCCTCACTTTCCCTTTGTCCCTTCATC
Source organism: Pinus taeda (assembly GCA_000404065.3). NCBI lineage: Eukaryota > Viridiplantae > Streptophyta > Pinopsida > Pinales > Pinaceae > Pinus > Pinus taeda. The sequence goes on from APFE031383506.1 coordinate 4,130, forward strand.
CATACACATATGCCTTCCCGCCTCACCTCCCTATATCCTCGACCTACTTTGCCTCCTTCCATCACTCTCTTGGTCTTCCACTACATATCTCCCACTTTGTCTCCATCTACCCTTCTCTTTATCTCTCCCTCCTCCCAATTTATCTCACTCTCACTCACTCTCTCACTCGCTCCCTCTCTCTTCCTTCATGTCTCTCATCCCCTCTATATCATTGTCTCTCTATCTCCCGCTTTGTCTTTCCCTCCCTCTCCCACCTTACTCTCCCTACCTCTCTGTCTCATCTCTTTCCACGACTCTCACCAATCCCCCACTCTCTAGCCCCCACCCACCTACTCTCCGCTCTCCTCCCCTATCTCTCTCTCTCCCTCTCCTGCTCTATGCCACTTTCTTTTTGTCCTTCTCTCTATCCCTCTACCACTCTACACCACTTTATTTTTGTCCCTCTCTCTCTCTCTCTCTCTATCAACCACCCTCTACCTCCCCAACTTTCTCTTTCTCCCTCTCTCCACCCTTGTTTGTACGCTCCGTCATGTGTCTCTTTGTCCCCATTTCCTACTCTCTCTCCCTCTACCCGTCTCTCTCCCTCCCTCTACCCGTCTCTCTCCCTCCCCTCTTTATCTCTCCCTTTCACACTCTCTCCCTCTCCCTCTCTCACTATCGTACTCTCTCCCATTCTCTCTCTCTTCATATTCTCTCTCACTCACTCTCTCACCACTCCCCCATCTCTCCACCACCTATATCTCCCTCTATCCCTCTCCTATCTCCCCTTCTCTCCCCCCATGACCTCTTTATCTCTCTCTCTCTCTCTCTCTCTCTACCTCCTTCTCATTCTCTCCCCCCTCATTGCCTTTCTCTTATATGATCCCTTCCCTTAACTCTGCCACCAACTTCTCTCTCTCTTCCTCCCTCCTCTCTCTCCCTCCCCCCTATATTTTTCTTCCTTCCTCTCTAATGACTCTGACTCGTGTAAAAAGAAATAAATATTACGGTATGGTAATTAACCTTACTAGATCACATGACTCGTTGACATAACTCTATACATCGTTGGAAGCCTAATGTTTAACTTTGGCACACATTTGTATGCGGTTATGGATTTTTCCAGTCCCAATGTAAAAGTTTTGAGGCTCATTTATTTCGCCGCTTGGGTGACATGCAAATGCTATCCATGCAACATCAGATCGAATGGTAACTTTCCGTCTTCACATGGTTTGGATAAGGTGTCATTAACCTGACTGCCTGTCCCATACATGGCTAGCAGACAAATCGAGTCCCATCACCGTGGGTAATCCCGCTTCAATTGATGGTGGGGATCTCTCCTTGCTATCCGACGGCTGTAGCAGACTTGTGGGTTCCAACCTATACTGTGGTATAGGATGGTGAAGATCATTTGGAAGGGAAGCTCCTTACAGAGCCAGATCTAGTAGGCTCATCCCATGCAGCTCGAAGTGCCACCTTATCAGTTTTGGTTTCAGTGCTGGCGAATTTTGGGTTTCTTGTTCCCTTCAGGTAAATGATTTTTGCGGTGATATCGTTCTATGTAATTTCTAGGCTAGCACAACCCTTTTTCTGCGTTAACCATTACCTCATCCTACCTTCCACCGTTTGCAGAATTTTGGTCTCGAGGGTGATAGTCTTTTGTAGCTCTGAAGGGGCTGGTCTTGTACAGGGTGGCTCCACCCGACTCAGGTAACCATTCAATTAATTGCAATGATCTTCCCTCTACTATACTGTCACAATTTTCTATTTCACAATACTGATGTGGAATCTATATTTTCATGTCCTTGTTTGTTTGGAATATAGGTTGGATGCCTATTCTAACTCGAGGAAACCCACTGTATGCATGGTCCAGGGTTCTAGGAATGCACATTTACTCCGGCCAAGGCCCTTGAATGAAAAGTATTCTTTCATTTATAGGTGGAAGGCTAGCAAAGAGGTGTTTCTCGGTTGGGAACCTGTCGAGTTTTGAATGCAAGCTCATGAGGCTGAGCTCGGGTTCTATATGTGTAGCTTTGTTTTCCTTGTTGTAGGAATTTGGCATTCAACCATAGTTTTAGTTTCATGATTCGGCCCTTGACGTATGGCACAACTTTGCGTAGCCATGCTGCGGCATGATTCTCTCTTTCCATTGGAATGTAAACTAAGATATTTTGGTGGTCAATTCAGATATCGACGTTTATTCATTTGTTGTTATTATACTGCATGCTTTAAGGATATGTCTGTGATAGATGAAATGTGAAGTTTTCATCCATGGATGCTTGGTTCGGCTAGCTCTAGAATTTGTAACTACGATTTATTTATCTGTTCTACAATACACAATCTTGTTGAATATTTCATGTATTTGGTACTTGGTCTCGGACTTGCTTACTGCCGCAGGCATAATGACACTCTGTTTGGTTTTTTGTTGCTTCAAATACCTTACTTAAGGGTTGTAATACCAAGGTTTTTTGTTGCTTCAAACTCTATTCCTAGGTTGCCATCCCAAGGCATTGTAGCTCATTCTTGGCTATAGCGCACGATGGGCTCTATTTCCATGTGTTAATAGCAAGATAGACAAATACAGCAGTAGTCTTTGTTTACACTATTTACAGAAATTATCTTTGGTTCTAAGAGATGTCAATTTCCACCCAATGTTGCGTGTGAAAGAGTTTCAAAACATGAATAATTTACTATCCTCCCTGGTCTTTCTATATCATGTACGGTTTCTTGTTGCACTGGTTTATCATAATTATTAATTCAGACAATTTCTTTTTCGATTTATTTTCATTGCATGGCACTGTTTCTAAATATCAGTATACTCTCCTTACCGCATGGTTTTCTTTGTTTGTTCCTACACTTGTGGAAATACTACGTTGGCTAATGCAAACTCTGTGTACCACCTTTAAATAGATAAAAGAAACAGAGGGTTATTATTAAGACTCTATGCTAAGGTAAACCCTATACCTATCACCGTCCCTCCATCATCTCATGATCCTAATGTATAAAACCCTCGTTTCACTTTGACTCTAATTAAATGAACTCTGATGAGACTAACTCACAAAAGTTAACTTTCAGTTTAATACAACTATTAATTGGATGTCCTTTGATAAGGCTGGTTCATAGAGAGAAATCCTTTAGTTCACTGCAAATATTAATGAAATTCAGGTTAACACTTCATACCTGGTTTTCTGTCCAATAAGTAATTCCAAGAATAAGTCACCTCTTTTCTCTACAGTTGGCCATCCACCCGACCATTAGATTGTCCTTTGAGACCAAATATCCCCCCTGGCTCACTCAAAGCAAACAGTCTTTGGCAATTTCTTGCGCTTTATGCCCTTACCATATGGTGATCACTAGACTTGGCAAGCTTCCTCCCTCCTACTCACTGTCAGTCCTCTACCGCACAGTTCTCCCCTTTCCTTCCTTTTCCCCAGAAGTCACCCATGGTGGAGGGGGAGGCAGTTAGGGTTTGCATCTGTTTCTTTTTTATTTAAAAAAAAAGAAGAAAAAAGAACATAAGTTCCCTCCTTAGAAGTTACATGATATTTCCGTGACGAGGAACTCATTTCTTTTTATTTACTAATAATAAAATGTCAATTTATACAGTAGATAATACCATCATTTATCAGGTTGTTTCTTTTTTATTTTAACTATGGTAAATAAAATATGTACAAAATTATGGGGCTATTACATCTCCCCCCCCTAAAGTTGGACATTGTCGTGATGTCCTTCAGTTATAAACAGCTCTGGGTAAGCCTCTTTCATGAATTCTTCATCCTCCCAAGCGGCCTCATCAGGCCCAAAGTGTTGCCACTGCACTTTAACTTGGGTAATAGCTCACTTCCGTAGCAGTACTTCTCTCGAGTCAAGAATGTTCGATGGCTGGACCAAGATTTCTCCTTCTGGTTCGACCTGCAACATGCAACATCCTAAATTAGTTTCTTTAAAAGAGAATCTTTAGACTGGCTTACCAAAAATAATTCTCACCTGTATATCCTGCCATCTGATTACATGTTTAGGATCATACACATATTTTTTTAATATGGAGACATGGAAGACATTGTGGATTTGTATGTGACTTGGCAAGGCGAGCTGGTAAGCCACCAGCCCAATTCTTGCTAAGATCTGGAATGGCCCACAATATCGAGGTGCCAACTTGGCACACCGGCTCCATTGCAATGTGCTCCTTTTTGCTTGAATCCTCACATATACATGATCACCGACTTGGTATTCTTTAAACCTCCTCTTCCAGTCAGAAAAGTTATTTTTCCTATCCTGAGCACCTTTTAAGTTAGACCATACCTTTTTTTACCATTTCCTCCATTTCCTTAAGCATTTTGGGCCCTAACATTAATTTGTCTTCTGGCCGACCCTAGCTTGAGGGGGTGCAACTGTTCTTCCCATACAAAACCTCAAAGGGGCTCATTTGTAGTGAGGTATGATAGCCATTATTGTATGCAAATTCAAGCAAGTGCAAATACTCTTCCCATTACATATGCCCTTAACATGTCTTCCACCACTTGGTTTACACATTCTGTTTGTCCATCGGTCTGGGGGTGATACACTATACTGAAATTCAGCTGTGTCCCTAATTCTATAAATAATGTTTTCCAGAAAACTAATGTGAATTTCACATCATGATCCGAAATTATTTTCCTTGGTAGCCCATGCAATCTAAATATGTTTTGCATAAAAGTATGGGCAATCTGTACAGCGTTGTAGGTGGATTGCACAGGTATATAATGCACTACTTTACTCAATGTGTCTACGACCACCATGATAGAATCGTTATTCTTCCTTGTCTTAGGCAACCTGTTATGAAGTCCATAGAAATAGTTTCCCACTTCCATGTGGAATGGGTAATGGTTGCAATAACCCTGCGACGTGTTGATGTTTTTCCTTAATTTGTCGGCACTCCAAACACCGTGCCAAATACTCAGCCACATTCTTCTTCATACCCAGCCAATATTATTCTTTTTAAAGTGTTGTGATCATTTTCTGATACCCTGGGTGCCCAGCATAATGACTTCTATGAAATTCATCCAAAATCAAATTCTTAATGCTGTTTTGATTAGGCACATACAGTCTTTCCTTGTAATACAACATTCCAGCAGCATCCACAGTGTAATCTTGTTATTTTTCTTTGCTGGTAGAGTGACGTACTTGTTGTCTTATTTTCTGATACACCATATCTTTCTCTGCTACCCTTTGAATGATCTCTGCAAAGGGACTTTTCCACTCGCTGGATGAAATTTCATATAAACTTTGTAATTTCTGACCTAAAGCATTTGCCACCCGGTTCCCTTTTCCTTTCAAATGTTTGATCTCGAAATCAAAACCACCTAGAAAATCCACCCACCATGCTTGCCTAGCATTTAGGGTGGGTTGACTAAAATAATTGGTTAGACTGTGGTGGTCTGTTAATAAGAAAAATTTTCTACCCATAAGGTAATGTCGCCACATTTTCAATGCGTGAATGACGGTTGCCAATTCTAAATCATAGGCAGAATATTTCTGCTCATGTTCTTTCAGTTTCCTAGATTCATAAGGAATTACCTTTCCTTCCTGCATCAACACACCTCCTACACCTTATTTGCTTGTGTGAGTGCACACCACATACTCTTTGTTAGGATGAACTATGCTCAAAATGGCGGCAGTGGTGAGCAGATGCTTAAGCTACTCAAAACTTTTATGACATTACAGGGTCCATCTGAAGGCTCTTCCTTTTTCTGTAAGGAAGTGATAGGATATGCTACTCTTGAGAATCCTTCCACAAATTTCCTATAATAGCTAGCTAACCCCATGAATGATATGATGTCTGCCACATCTTTAGGCATTGGCCACTCCATTATTGTCCTTTTCTTTTCGGGATCCACCGCGATCCCTTCTTTCATGATCATATTTCTCAAATATAGTATTTCTTCCTTGAAGAAGTCACACTTGCTGAACTTGGCATATAACTGGTGTTCTCAGAGGGTTTGCAGCACCAATTGGGGGTGCTCCTTGTGTTCTTCCATAGTTCCAGAATATATCAATATATCATCTATAAAAATCAGCACGATTCTATCCAAATATTGATGAAATATGTTGTTCGTCAAGCACATAAAAGTTGTGGGGGCATTAGTTAAGCCAAAGGGTAGCACCACAATCTTGTAATGTCCATACCTCATTCTAAAAGTTGTTTTAGCTATGACTTCTTCCTTAATCCTCATTTGGTGATACCCAAATGACAAATCGATCTTGGAAAATATTGTTGCACCTTTCACTTGATCGAAGAGTTCATCAATCCGGGGTAAAGGATACTTATTTTTTATTGTTAATTTATTCAACTGATGATAGTCTATGCACATACAAAGGGTCCCATCCTTTTTCTTAACAAACAATACCGGGGCTCCGCAGGGTGACACACTGGGCCAAATGTAGGATTTGTCTAGCAATTCTTGTAACTGCATTTTCAATTCTGTCAACTCGGGTGTGCTCATTCTGTAGGGTGCTCGGAATACTGGGCCTGCCCTAGGCATTAATTCAATAGTAAAGTCTATGTCCTTTTTAGGTGGTAGCCCGAGAATCTCCTCCAGGAATACATAAGAAAATTCTTGAATTACTAGGATGTTTTCCAACAGGGCTATTTTATTTTTCGAATCAGCATAACCCACCTAAATGGCATAAATCTGACACCCTTTCGCAATGCATTTTGGTAGCTGAGAGGTGATTATTGGTCGAATCTGCACTAGTTGCTTAATCCCCTGCATCTCCTGCCTTGCTCCAAGCTCATCCTTATAATATATAGTCTTGATTTTACAGTTGACTATGGACTAGTAGTTTTCCAACTAGTCCATACAATTAATACGTCTTATGAGCCAAGAGGAAGCATATTTAAATCTCCCTTCATCGAATGTCCTGCTATATTTATGGGGCAGTTATTGACCTTAGAAATTACTCGTCTTTTTTCCCCTGTAGCCCACCGCAACCCCAACATTGCACAAGAGGTCTTGCTCTCTCTTCACTATCCATGTTTCTTGGTTTTTCGCTGATTTTGGACTCATTAGGAGGCTCTGATCTAAGTGAATTCTTCTGTAAATTTATGCTATTCTATCCATTGGTGAAACTCTTGTTACTACTACCATGATTCCCTTTATTGTTTACAGTCATTTTGTTGCTTCTCTTATCATTCCATTTAGTACCTGAAGTTTCTCCCTTTTGTTTACTTTGCTGGTAACAAATCCTGGCTTTACGTATTACTTCATCCACAGTCTTTGGATTGTCAAACTCGATTATTTCCCTCATGCTCAAGGGTACTACTGACAAACCTCTGTACTTTTGCATTTTCCTCTCGAATATAAGACACATAACGCAGTAAGGAAGTAAAGCGAGTAATAAATTCATCCATGGTTTGCCGTCCCAATCGCAAGTCTGGAATTCCTTAGCCTTCTCGTCATAGAAATGCTCAATCAAGTATCTTTCTTTAAAGTACCTTTGAAATTTTTCCTAGGTAATATTTTGCTCACTTCTTTCACAATTTTAACTTCTGCCAACCACAGGGTGGCTTTTCCCTGCAATTATAAAATGGCCAACCATGCTTTGAGGTTGTGGTCATGCTCGTATAGCTAGAAATATTTATTCATATTAATCAACCATGCCTCATTGGCTTTCTCCAATTCTCAATCAAAATGTGGCGGTTTGATCTTGCGGAATTCCCCTTGCAACTCTATCCATTGCCTTTTCAAGGTGTGGTGCTCGGAAGCATTATCATATCGTTCCTCTTGTTCCTCCTCCCTTAAATAAAAACTACAAATCACTTTTTAAAATGTTATAAAATGCTTAGTGTTTATGGTTTAATGATCATGGTTTGGGGTTTAGGGTTTAAGGTTTAAGGCTTAGGGTTTAGGGTTTAGGGTTTATGATTTAGGGTTTAGGGTTTATAAGAATTTAGTAAAATATTTTAATAAACACTTAACTAAAAGTGTCAAAATACTTTTTAAAATGTTATAAAATGATTAGGGTTTAGGGTTTAGGGTTTGGGATTTATGGTTTAGAGTTTATGGTTTAGGGTTTAAGGTTTCGAGTTTGAGTTTAGTTTTGGGGTTTACTGTTTAGGGTCTACAACATTTTAGTAAAATTTTTTAATAAACACTTAAAAGAAAGTTATAACAATTTTTAAAATTTTATAAAATTGTTATGGTCTAGGGTTTACAGTTTAGGGTTTAGGGTTTTGTTTTTATGGTTTAAGGTTTAGAACACTTTATTAAATCATTTTAATAAACACTTAAATAAAAGTTACAAAATTCTTCTTAAACTATTATAAAATTCTAAGGGTTTATGGTTTAGGTTTTAGGGGTTGCGGCTTAGGGTTTAGGGTTTAGGTTTTGGGGTTTAGGTTTTAGCGTGTATGGTTTAAGGTTTATAACAATTTAGTAAATTTTTTAATAAAAAATTAAATAAATGTTACAAAATGCTTTTAAAAATGTTATAAAATGCTTAGGGTTTAGGGTTTAGGTTTTATAAAACATTATTAAGTGATTTTAAAAAACACTTAAAAAATGTTACAAAAGACTTTTGAAAATGTTAATTAACGATTAGGGTTCATAGTTTAGGGTTTGGGGTTTAGGGCTTAGGTTTTATAACATGTTATTAAATTCTTTTAATAAACACTTAAATAAAAGTTACAAAATTATTTTTAATAGATCATAAAATTGCTTAGATTTAAGGGTTTAGGGTTTGGGGTTTGGTTTTTAGGGTTTAGTCTTTAGAGTTTAGGGTTTGGGGTTTATAAGACTCTAGTAAATTATCTTATTAAAAACTTAAGTAAAAGTTACAAAATCTTATTAAAATGTTATAAAAATTCTTAGGGTTTAGGGTTTAGGGTTATAACACTTTATTAAATGCTTTTAATAAACACTTAAAAAAGTTACAAAAATGTATTTTAAAGCATTATAAATTTCTAAGAAGAATTGATGATCCACTTATTGTAATCCAATAGTTTGTACAACAATTGGTCGACCACAGTAAGAAAATAACTCCTCATGTAAATAAATTGCAAGATAAAGTGATAGTTCCAGGGAATGAAAAAACATCCACTATAATTCAAAAGGCTCACCAAGAATTTTCCAGAGAAAAGGAAGAGTTAAAAAAAAACATTCTATCACAGAGCCCAATGTTTTTAATATTTTCCTAATATATTTATCACCCACATGCAATCAAACATAAACTCAGTAATTTCTAATTTGAGAATTGTACTCCCAACAAGTAACTCAACCTCGAACAATGTCTGCCCATGACAATTAGGTTTTATAGGATAAAAATATTAATCCCAACTACAATAGGAGTAGAGACAGTGTTTTAGAGAAGGGAACAGAGGAAAAGTAGAATCTTTGAATGTTATTGATTATTTTCATGGAATTGTTAATAAAGTCCAACTATATTGATTATTTTCATGCAATTATTAATAAGGTGCAACTATTAGAACATCAAATACTAGTTGATCGAGAATTGTCACGACACATATCACTAGCCGACAAAGTACAATATTTGAAATATTTAAAAGCATTTGATGCCCATGAAAGTATATTTGCATGGAAATGGTCTATATTCGATGAAGATATTCAAATTCTTGCACCAAATACTTATCAAACAACATTCCGTTTGACTTCAACACTAGCACCTGCAATAGCACAATGGTCTCGATCATCTTCCCCACGACATAAATTCAATCTATTTGAGCCAAGCTTTTAGGATTTGGTCTCACTTCTGAACAACAAAATCACACTAAGGAACTTGAAATTGAATGTTCTAATCAGTTAGCCAAGGAAGGGAAAAGAAGAGGAATTCTCATTTTAAATCTTGCAGATGTAATTCAAGAAGTTCTAGTTGACCACAAAACTACATCTTCTAATTAGCCAACCACCCCTCTGGATGAACTTTTATATCATTAGCAGGATTTATATTTTTTAATATATGGTGTATCAAATTTTGTACAAATTTTGTAAGACTCCAAATCTTCCTGTCATTTGTCACAAGGAATGAATTAAGAGTAGGGGAGATGTTGGAGGGGCCGGTCGACTTAGTTCACCATTCCAAACAATTCTACAATTGATATTATAAAGTTGATCAACTCTCTAGTTGAGTCAAGATTCTAAGTTAGATAGGATAAAGTTTTTTTGACTCTCTCTCTCTCTCTCTCTCTCTATCTCTCTCTCTCTCTCTATATATATATATATATGCATCCTTGTACATTTTGTGATTGTCTTCTCAAGAAAATATAATATAAGGTAGCACTTTGTTGCCCCTCTGCTACATTATTTCACTTATTCTATTCCTATGTTCTTTATCTTCATGTGATTTATTGTTTTGCTTTCTACTAGTAACCAATGGTTATTGTCTACTACACTACAACAAGTATATATCAATTTTTTTGGAATATTTTACTAAAATATAAAATATTGTAAAATATTGGTGTGTCCTTCAATGAATTGTAAAATGTTGTAAAATATTAGTGAATCATTCACTTAATTATAGAATCTTGTACAATATTAGTGAATCCCTCATTTAATCTTTACATCAAGTTATTTTTCCTTATTATGCATTGATTCTCTAATAGAAAAATAATTTTCCAATTACTTCGCTTCAAATAAACCAACATCATTAGGATTTGGTGGTTGGTCACCATCTATAAGTTATTTCAACTCCTTGGTGTGTAACTATTATAATAACTATTATGTTTCCTTCTTCAATCAAAACTCTAATAATTGTTGATCAATACACAATTTTTTGAAATTAAATAAAATGCGCAATCAGATTGACTAAAAGACAAAACATGTAATGATATTTAATATCTTATATGATAAAAAAAAATAATTAACACAAACTCATTATAAAGCCATAATTTTTGAGTTCAAAATTATAGTCCACAAAGAAAAATGTTCATTACTTAGCATAACATGTTACAAAATAAGTACCATCAAAGGATTTCAACTTCAAAAGTGATAATACACTAAGTAGTCTCTCCTCCTTCACTAATTATATGTGTTTCTCCTTTAGCCTTTCCCTCAAAATTATAATTTCATTAAAGGAATAGTTACACAAAAAATTTGGAATACACTAGGAATACAAAAATCCGTATATGATTTCTAATATGCTATGTTTCTCATGTAAAGAGAAGAATACAAGAACATAAGGCTTCTTATTCAAGAAAAAACATTAATTTTAACCAACACTTCTGAAATCAATGATAATTCTAAGATGAAACCTGTCATTCCCAAGCAAATGGTTCATTGAACAACAAAACTAGAGCTATAAGTGTTTAAGGGACTAACAAAAGTTTTAATCAAAATGAACACAAATTTTTTATCTTCATAAATGCTTCAAATTCTTGTCCAATATATCAGATCTAAATGTAAAAGAAATTTGTTGTACTTGAATGACTATATTTCTGAATAGAGGAAATATTCCTAAATGAATTACTTTTCATTTAATAGTAGTATATTATGTTTGTGAAGAGATATGTTCTAGATTCATGAGACTATATCTTTCATTTGCAACAATGGAGAAGAGAGTGACAATTTAATATTTGAATTTAAGACATGAATCTTAAATTAACTTGCATATCTCCACCTCCACCTCCACCTCCTGATCCTCCTCCTCCACATACATCCCTCATCTCCCCCACCTCCACCTCCCCCACTACCTTCTCCTCCTCCTCCTCATCTTCCGCCACCTCCTCCAACTCCACCTCCACCACGAGCTCTTCAACCACGA
>APFE031383507.1:0-20281 GCA_000404065.3 Pinus taeda
TTTAAAAATCACTAAAAATGAAAACCAGAAAAAAGAAAAGCAATGTGAATGATCTGTTAAGTATAATTATATTTAGTGTTTTTCAATGCATGGTGAAAGATTGTATAATTTGTATTTTTGTAAAAAAAGAATAGTTTTTTTTTTAATGTAAGTGTGTTATGAATTAGATGCAAATGTGATAAGTGTTATAATATGAATGGATGATCAATGAAGTGTAAAATGACATGCTTCAAATACAAATGTTGTAAAGTAAATGTATCTTTAAAAAAATATGTTTTGATGGGTATGAGTTTAAAGAAAAGTAAGGAACACAAACAAAGATAACTACACTACTGAAAGAAAATGGTGCCCCATCCCATCCTTCTTGAGAACTAGGAAGGAGTTTAACCCTTTCCATAAAAAATATTTTTATTAATAATTGTGTGCATAATTCTCTTACAATATTTGAGAGAAGAAAAGAATAATATATAACTACATCAATATTTACTCTCAGAAAAACCCTTTCAACAAAACTAGGAGGTGAAATCCCTCCTGTAAATAAATTTGCATGCAATACCACATAAATATTAGAGAAAAATTTATATTTTTAATAAGATATAATGAAAATTATCAATTTGTCTTGAAGATTATCAATTTCTCTTTTATATAAAAATAATAAATCTTTCTATCACATATTTAAATAAAGAAAACAAATAGGAATCCACTTTCGAAAATGTATATTTTTACACCCAAAAGGGAAAAACCCACGGATTAAATGAACAAAGAACGCAATACACAGCAAGTCATGTTCAAAAAAAATAATGGGTTAAACTAATAAAGAAGAGGTTATACTAGAAAACCACAAAATAAACTAATACACAATAGATTAAACCCCAATACAGAGCTATCAGAAGTCATTAAAAATCTAGTGATGCTTGAATTCACAGGGGATAACTTAATGAGGGAATGATGGAAAAATTATATGTAATAAAAATTATTGAGGATGATTGAAAAAATAAAGAAAAATTTAAATTTAATACAAATTATTGAGGAGGAAGGAGAGCCTTAAATTCAATAAAATTGGCTAAAGCACCATGTTTCAACTAATGAAAAGGAGAGATATAGGGCCATCTCTATATAACTAGAATTGGGATTGGATTTCATGTTCAACAAGCTAATTGGAATGCCTTGAACAACAACAACATCAACCACCTCTTTCCTTCCATATTTCATTCATTTTCCTGCAACGTCAACTCTTCATTCACTCCAATAATTTACAACGCACCAAGAAAAAATACAAAGTTATGAAATGGAATTAGTTCTTACAACAAAGCATAGATGAATAGAAACATTGAAATTAAATAGAATCTAATCGATACCATTTTTTAGAGATAGTTGATTTCTCTGAGCCCAAAAAATCGGTAAACAACTCATTTTTCCTCCTCTTCCCTTCTATTTTCAGCCTCCTCCTCTATCCCACATAACCATGACTGACTCAAACACAGACTCGACACAGACACACCCAAACTCTGACGACACATTAGCGAAAGACACAAGAATAATCACAATCGATATGGACAAAGGAAAAGGAAGATGTTGGAAAAATGATAAGACTTAATATAGGGATTCCGCACTTCCCTTCAATGGCTACAAGAGTTTTACCACCTGTACTTCCTCTAGGATTCCATGCTCTCTCTTCAATTGAGAGTTCATGCTTTTTCAAATTTCAATCTAATCCACTGATTTGATATTCACCCTATGAGTGACATCAGTTGAATATTTATTAAACAAAGGTATTACAGACTCATGTGTTGGTGTGTGTTTTGTGTTATTGAAGCAACGGATCGATCAGATTGCTAATACATAGACAAAAAAATGGAAATACAGCAGAGAAATACAATAAGCAAATACAAAGACACAAGAATTTTTAATAAGGAGTTCATCATATTCTCCAGGGCTATGTCTCCAGTCCAGCTTTCAGTGGTGGCCTTGTTTTATTGTTCCCTTAAGTAGAGAATTACAATACAGGGACTCAATGTGAGTTCTCCTAAAGCAAGTTTTGCTTGGTAGGGTGGTTCTTGGATTCCCCAAGCCACTGGAGTACACAGAATCTTCTTCTTCCTACCAGCTCTGTGACCTTCTGGTCTACAGTGGCAAGAGCCAATTGTGGTGCTCAGTCTAGACAGATTCCTCTGTGGGATGGATTGAATCTCTCAAGCTCTCTGGTGCTCGATGTTGTCGCTAGTCAGCTCAGCCCTCTGTCTCTTTCTGCTTTTGCTTTACTGCTTTCTTCTCTAGTTTCTATCTCTCAATGTTTAGTCTTCCTCTCGGGGTTCGTTCTGACTGACTTGACTTGTGTATTCTCTATGTTCATTGTTTTTAGCTGGTCGAACTCATGTCTGTTCGGTTCCTCTTCCGCCTTTATCGATTCACCTTCTGTAGCTACGCTTGGAGTTCCTTGTTTAGAATCAACATGAACGCTCAAGGAATGACCATTTGTCTTCCTCTATATGGTGCCAGCCTGCTTCGTTGGTTCGTTTCTTCACTTAAGTCGCGGATGAAGTCTTTCCTCCACCGTGGTGGTCAAAGAGATTACAAATCTTTACAAATCATGGCATATTCCTTCGTCGATTTTTCTTCCTCCATCAGGCTTGATCTCAACTGTCCGATCTAGATCTCCCAGATCCAATGTTATATGCACGTCCCGCGGGGTTGACTTTCTCTATCAATAATGTGCGATCAACCACAGTTTTCTCTCACCTCCACTTGCCATGCATCGATCGTTGAGTGGGATCACTCTACTCCCACCCAAAACTGCTTATCGTTTGAGGGCGCCTCGATCAATACCACCGGTTTCTAGAGTGCAGGTCCCGCCTTCATACATTTAGTGCTTTTTTCCTTTTTCGCCCGCGGTTCTCTGGTTCGGCATGCATCCGAGTGCTCGGGCTTCCCCCATTTTGGCCCTGTTTGCCTAGCGATGCGCTAATTTCACATCAAAATCCACCTCCTTTTCCCAACCCGGGGCTCCCAGGGGCTACTTTGACCTCTTCATCAATACATCCAATACCTACAACTACTAATAGGTATTTGCCATTTTTTTTAACTCCCATATTTAGTTTACATAGTCTTCCGGTGTACAAAGTCATTTAGCTAAAAAGAGTTCGCTCACGCAATTCTGTAATCTCAACTTCATAATAATAATAATTTCAAACCTATTTTTAATTGAAGTATTTTCATGAAATCTTCCTCTCCTTGATTTCTTTCACTTGTGATAAAAGAAAGCTATGAAATTTAAATTAAATTTGGAAGCTAAGGCATGAGCTTTTATATATTTACTATTATTATGAAAACCATGCTTATTCTTATTACCCAAACCTCTGGTCCTCGGTATGCAGAGTTGCCATCGATACTCTACTGTAGAAGTATAATCACATATATCGTTCTCTGCGACAAAAGAAATATATTGGTTAATCAAAAAAATTCTTACCATTGAAGGACTATTCATTCTAGCTACCAACTGTAAGGCCTACCCAAAAAAGACACCGCATTTAATTTTCCACAACATGTAAATTTGTTAGGAAGGACACATCGATTTTAGAGTAGCAGTTCACTTATAACAGAATCCTACCATGGCATGAGACTTATTTTAAGGGTAAGGAAATATGTTTGAAATATGGTGGGCTTCACGAGTGCATGCTTGAATCGTGTTGTTGACAGAAAGGAGAGTCAGTGAAGGGGGGGTGGCCGAAAGGATTGATTTAATTATTGATCGTCTACCATCTTCCCATGACATCTCAGGTGGCTTGAACATCAATCAAGTAGGGTATTTCGATACCCCATTGTCCTTGGTGCACTCAACTGATAAAAAATTTCATGCATCATGCTATCTCACCCTATAGGCAAAAACGAACACTTGAATGCAACAAGCACTA
Organism: Pinus taeda; assembly: GCA_000404065.3. Classification (NCBI taxonomy): domain Eukaryota; kingdom Viridiplantae; phylum Streptophyta; class Pinopsida; order Pinales; family Pinaceae; genus Pinus; species Pinus taeda. The sequence continues at coordinate 3,912 of APFE031383507.1, forward strand.
TAATACAGAACACCTATGAGCACATCATCCTCAAGTGCATGCTTGCATAGATGATGCATCACAAACAAAGAATATTATTTAATGAATTTTGTTGCTCCTTTATTAAACTGATGTGCCCATGGTAATTATGCATAGGGAGGGGATGACGCTGAAGGGATTTTTTCCTTATCCATGATTATTCCTATTCTAGAAACGACTCTAGATTTATGAATAAAAAGGCAAAATTTGTTAGATGACAATCCACTGAATTTTTTTTTTAAGGCATGTCACCGAATGATTCTTATCTTTTGAACACTTTGGTGGCAATGCAATTCATTAGAAATCACCTAAAGTTCAGTAGATAAGGCAACCAAACAGAGCATCGTTACCGATTGGAAATGGAAGCAAATGAATTTCCTTAGTTAATCAATTTAAAAAGTAATTTTATGCTTTAAATCTAGCATCTTGGGCTTTAAATCTACAATTTAACATTTTTTTCCTTTATACATCGATTTACATTTTTTTAGGTATTAGCTCATTGAGGCTCCCTCCATCTTCCACTAATTGGCTCAACCAAGGGAAAGGTATAGTGAATTCCGGTAGCAAATATAAGGGTTTCAAAACATATTCATGAGGTTGGGTAGGAACCATGAACCCTTTTGACAAATATGATCCTGATATGTACTTATTCGAAACAAAACATCTCTCACAAGTGAATTCTCTTGGCAGCTCTAATTCTCTTTTCGCAAGAGTTACAACAATAACATCAGATACAATGACTACTACAATGGATGGACCTAAGGAAATATTCTCAATTATTTAGTTTTACAAGTGTCCCATAATATTATTCAGCTCCTTGGATCCTACCATCTCAAATTATTCCAATTCTCTAAGATCTGTGAGACAAGGTGAGACTCGCATGGAATGTGGAGAGTCTCTATGTACTTTGTCAATGTCTCTATGACAGACTCGCATGGAATGTGGAGAGTCTCTATGTACTTTGTCAATGTCTCTATGACGTATCATATATCTATGTAATGTGGAGACAAGTAGGAGTCCCCAAGTGAATTCTATGGACTCGACACCATATGCTTTATTTGGCATCATTCATGGCCAAGTAGATATGGCACATATATTTGTTAATCTATTCTAGAGTTCACAAGCAGAAGCTAATACACTCATATACTATCACTAATACAGGAAGCTCCTTGTTTCTCAAGTATTAATGGATTGTGCTAAGAGACACTTGTGACTTAGCTTTCTAAATAATCGATTAAGAAACTTCATATTAAAGAATCAAGATAAAAATATTCATGGTCTTTTCTATATTCAATGAGACCAAGGAATGGATGACTAGTCATATTAACAAAAAGGGATTCGGTGTCTCGATTGAATGATATTCTAGGTTTCTCTTTGAAGAAGTAAATTTCTAAAAGAAAGTTCTTGTCCCCAGTATTTTCTCCGTGCCTCCGTGGATATTGTAAATTTAGATACTCAAACAAACACCAGAACTAGTATCTATTAATGTTGATTTGGTTATTAGGATTCCACTTTTAGTTGTAATGTGTAAAATGAAAATATACAAATTCATATGAGAACTAATTCTAATAACTGAAGCATATTTTCATATATAAACCTGAGAAAATGTATTAAATAAGCATCTTATACGAACACGTGGAGCACAAAATGTTGTTTGCTAGCTACATCCATAACACACTTGCTTGACTTGACTCGTGATATTTTGTAACCATTTGACTCGTGACATTGTGTAATTTAGATAGGATGAAGGTTTGGTGAAAAGGATGAACTTCTTCATCTTTTAATTTATCCCTTTATGCAATTTGAAACACAATTTGTTACATGCTTTAACAAGAAATATAAAAGTTTCCACTCCTCACCAAAATACCCCCTTTAGCCATACCGAAACCCATCGTTTTACACACACCTAGTTCAACCTTGATTTAATATATATATAGAGCATAACATATATATTAAATAATATATATGTGTGTTATTGCTTCAACACCCTCTTCCAATAAATCATTTTAAAATTTATTAATGTCAATGGTTATGAATTCTAATACCTCAAGACACTACTCTAGAACTCATTGTAATAGAACCTAATAACAACTCATTTGTATCTTATAGAGGTGGATTGAACGATAGGTCAAAACGTTTGAACTTAGAGCTCCAATACCATTTGTTAGATACCCCTTGGGCACCATACCACTAACTAACTACTATGCTTTAATTGATCCACGATGTGGACCTTTAGGTTCCATTAATGGACTTATTTACTACAACACAAATAAAACCTTCAACATTTCTTGTGCATATATTACTACTCAGAGGGAAGAACCAATCATGGGCATTCGACATGATCAGATTATGCATTCAAAATTCTAGTACTTTGATGACTTCATACAAGCATTAATGGAATTGTTAGCATAAATACACTATAGCTAGCATTGCCATATATCATTGTCATAATCCTACATGCATAGTTGAAAGAATACTGACATATATCTTATGCTATACTTGCCTCATTTGACACAATTCACTCAATAACGCATAATGGATAGCATAGATAAACTGAACCATAAGTTATACATTTTCAAGCCTTAGACCTTAATTACACACGTATATATATATAGTATCTCAAGCATAATTATTCACCATCTTAAAAACCGAGATAACACATAGGTTTAAAGATGTGATAACATAAAAATTATTGCATAAAGGCCACATATTATGTTCCTTCACTAAATTTAACTTGGTTTACATTTATGTACAATAATTGTCACACCTATTCATATATAATCATATGATAGCAAGTAAAAATCAAGTAAATTCTCTGATATTCTAAATAAATTGACAACATAAAGGGTAAGTAGTGAACATGCAGAATTTTCTATGGAAACTAGATTATCTGAAAAAATATCACTGGGAAAACCGATCACTACCAGCCAACCTAGAACTGTCTTCTTCCAGCTCATCCTTGAGCCGATATTTCTTGCCATAGATCAAATGCCTCGTGTTGATCACATCAATGAGATTTTAATAAGATCTTTCATGATATGGTTTCCATTAGTGGAATCCTGCTTTTATGGATCATTTTATCCATTTGCCTAGGGTTTTCCTAAAAAATCCTGCCTTTCTCTCTTGTGAGGCTTTTCCTCATAAAAGCTTGCCTTTCTCTCCCACAAGCCTTTTATGTTTTTCCTAAATTAGCATCTTTCTCTAGCTAAGTAGGTTAATGTATATTTATCTCTAATCCATTAAGCTTATCTAGAATTGGATCTAGAAGTCTTATCATGAAGCAATTATCCCTTCTCATTCACCAATGGGATTTGGAAAGAATATCAACTCTTGGTGTCTCAGTTTTCAAAGTGATTAAATTATTTTATTTAATAATAAAGTATTTACTTTCCTTGTTACACATCAGACCTAGCTTTTCTTAACTTAGGTTAGTAGAGTTTTACATACAATAGAGGAGTGTTACATTATTATTATATATTAATAATGATGATAATAATAATGATAATGATAATGATAATAATAAGTTACATATGCTAACTTTCACATTATATATATGCCACAAATGTTTAAACTTCCTCAATGCTAAGGTGTAAACTATATATATCCTCTATCATTGCAAAATGTACATATTAGAGAAATTATAATTAATTATTACAAGAAAACAGAAGAACTTTTTCTATATGCATTAGTGATTGAATCTTTGTACTATAGAATGGGCTACCATGGCATCACTAAAGTCATTGCAAATTTACAATATAATATCATTATCTTTAATTGGTGCAAACTTATGGAGCGTGTATATTTTTAAAATAATTAGTTGGTTATGTAGTTGGCTTAAGTTATCTTAACTAGAATTTGTTATGAAACTAGCTCACAAATAAATAGAAAAGATATATGAACGCCTTATAAATCAGCCTCTTCGAGGGGGCAACCTCCTATACATTACACAAATGACCAATTCTCGGATGATGCAAATTACAGGACCTCGTTTCTATATATAAGAGCCTAAGGGGTCATAATATAATCAGAGCCAACATAAAAATAATAATGTAAGGGCACAATAACAACAATAGTGGGCTTCTATGGGGCATAATAATAATAATAATATAGGGTCTCCATGGGCATAAAAATATAATAAGGGGGTTGTACTAATAACAATAACGGGTTACGCACAAGGTATGGTATAGCCAATTTGTCATAGCTACTTTTACTGACAATGTATGGTAATCATACTTATCTTTTTGTGTTGTCTTCACAATTAGTTTTTAGCATATTTAGATGCTTTCTTTCTTTTCTCTTTTTAGGTTCTTTTCTATTATTGAGATTTTTTCCTTACAAGTTTATGCTTTTTCTTCAAAATAGGAACTATATATATATATATTCATTCGAAAATAGAAGATATGATTACATGTTTAACCCTTTAGTTATGCCACCTTAATATGTCCTACCCGATGGTACTTATTTTAATTTTTAGTTGTTTGAAATTGCCCAAAGAGTGGGGATTTTTGGTAAAATATCACTAAATTAGTTTTCATGAAAATTGTGCAATACAGGAAATGGTTATATATTTAGCACTTTGGCTATGCATGAAAAACAATTCAAACCTAAGAAAAACTAAGAAAAAGAGATAATAGTATTATTAAAATATTCTTGAGTTAGATGTTAGTAAACTAATAGTATTACAATTCAACATATTCACAAATATTTACATATCACCTTGGACATGAATGATGAGAAGAACGATATGTTTTTTTAAATATTATAATCAACTACACTCTTATCATCTTCAAAAACATTTCTAGAATAAATAAATATTCGATGATTTGGAGCAATTCCTTGTCTTTAATGTTAGCCTAGACATAATTGACAATATTTGAGTTACCAACCTCACGAGTAATTTCCACCCTGGTAGAGTTTTGAGATATTTATTCCACCTCTCAAATAGAAAAATGATTGGATTTAGTGATGAGTTTTGAGATATTTGTTCCTCCTTTCAAATATGAAATCGATTGGATTTAATCATCAGTTTTTAGATATTCATTCCACCTATAAAATAGAAATCCAATTGGATTTAATCATTATGGATGTTATAATTAACTAAGGCATGAACATCCTGTAGTTTCTTTCTAGTGAATGTTAAACTTTGTTTGGTAGGGGTATTCCCTAATTATAACTATCTTGTATCTTTACCATTGTAGTATAAATAGAATCTAAGATATCCACCTCAAGGGTAATGGTTTCTTCCAATAAAAGTCTTGAGAAATATTTGCAATCCACCTCTTATAGTAAGAGACACAAGAAGGATAAATCATTTGAATATTTTAATTAGCGAGGGTTTGTCCATCCTCCAAATTATTTCTAGAAAATATCGATTTTTCTTGGTCAAGAAGAATTCCTTCCTTGTGTTTAATCTTGGCTTTCACATATTCAATTGTGTGAAAACTCTATACCACCAAAGTTATAGTCTCTCTAGAAAATGTCTTCACCAAATATTTCAAGTTTCTAGTCAGTTCCCTAACAAATATATCCATTTGATAACTAATGATACAAAAATGGCCTAACCTATACACAAAACGTGTGTGATGACATTAATAGACTTTGCAATAAAAAAACTAAGATAACTAGGATAAGTTTTCCTTCTCTCTCCCTAAAACAACAAATAAAATTCATTTCAAATAACAAGTTTTGTTGTCAAGCCAGCATAAAGGTTTGGCAGTCCACAAACTACGAAAAGCCACTGAGATCAAATCTATAATATGGACGACCACAAGATGTACATGGAAATTTATTCAATAATATTCTACAAAAATATCTTATTCATATGGCGTGTTTCAAACACACTAGACTATTTAAAAATCATCGTGATGTTGAAGTAATACTCCAAATATCTTACAATTCAACTATTTCCTCCAAAATATAAATATATTCGAAACCTATAACTTGCAATATTTGCTAGATAAATATTGGGCAAAATCACAACTCCTTGCTTATTATAATTGGGAAGTGACTAGGGGAGGCAGGAGCAGGAGGGGTAGTAGTATGGACACATTAAGGATAGAGTTTTCAATATTCTTGGAAGAGAGGAAGGCAAACTAATAATCAAGACAAATGACTTGCATTATGGTTAGGCTTCAAATTGCTAAAAAAATGTTGCAAGACGAAAGTAATTGCGGTAGGGGACTCTTAGGTAACAATTAGGCTAATAAGAATGATAAAAATTATGCAATATTTAAATTATCAAAATATTCATGTGAGGCTAGAAAGCAAGGAGTCAGATTCAATAACAAGCTATCATGTGTTCAAAAGACTTAATTCTTTGGCTAGCAAGATAGACAATGAGGGAGTCAACTAGAAGTTTGGAAACATAAGAAGAGGGGAGGACACAATTTCTTTCCCTCCCCCATAATGAATCTCATTGAAACAATTAGGGGATCGTGCCACCTCCATACCTTTTCTAGCACCTTCTCTAGCATGAGGATGATAGTAATCCTAAAGTTAAGGCATAAAAAGAAATTGGTGAGAAAATTGGTGCACTTAAGTAAGTGGGTAAGAGGAAAAGTGGTTGAAGACACATGCAAGATGTTGATAACATTGTTAATGAGTAGGTCTAGAATGAAGTATTTCAATGGTATTTTGATTGTAATGTGGAGTAGCATAAGGATATTAGGATATGGGTTGAATGTGAATATTGAAAGGATGAGATGGAATTTTACTAGTGCAGGATTTTAATGAAATTTATGTAGGTTGAATGACATCAAGGGATTGAAGAGTGATTCCACAAGAGTGTAGATTATTAATGATGAAATCATGGTTCTAGGTAGTATTTTGGATACATAAGTCATTATACCAACTAAAAAAACCTGAGCTTAAGCTTTCTCATGGGAATTTGATTGCATCATGGAGAAGGACAAAGGAAATATGATTTGGAGGGTGTGTGAAATCTAAAGGGAAGTGATGGAATTATAATATATAATGACGGAAATAGAATATCTATAGACTATGTGGCATCAAGAGATCATGGAGTGATATTAGGAGAGGATGGTTTGGTGAGACTACAATTAAGATGTCACATGGTTCCAACATGGCATGTTTCCTTCTTACGATTTCACTATTCAGCTAACCTTATTGGCCCACTCCTACTTTGTAAATTTTATAGTCCATTCACCATATAGTTTCATCTCAACTAGGTAGAGGACTAGTAGGGGAATAATTGGCTGAAAAAAAAATTGATATTCCTAAATAGAGAGGTAGGGATCTTAGATTGTTTTGCATTTTGCAAGCACGAGGAAAACAGATGAAGTAACCCTCATGCATAAGACCGCTATTTCCCCAGTGATTACTTCATCATCCAATAGATATATGGCCTAAGGAACTCAATAATTTGTTATAGGAATAAAACAGAAATCCTAGATGAGTATGCTTAAAAAAATATCTCAAAATTGAGGAGAAGGGGGGAACCTCTAGCAAGGTATGATTGACTAAGTATGTGACTTGATTGATAAAAATATATAAATATAAGATGAGATGAGAAATGTGCAAAAGGATTTCTATAAATATGCACAATGCATCCAAGGGAGAAAATTCAAGGTTGATTATTTCACCATAAAGGCTCAATAGTTTATGGGGTGATTGAGCTTGTCAACAAGATGCCAAATTTTCAGAAAGACCCTTAAACCAAAAAATTTTGTTGCTTATAATCCTACCAAACTTAGCTTGAACAAGTTAGGATTTGGATTTATGTTAGCCTTAGCTAAAAGTATAAATATCTCCATGGAGTCGAAAGGAAGATATTTGAATCTTAGAAATCAAGAGGGGACAATACTATGTTCCTATTGAATGGTTAGAGTGATCAAGCTACGAGGCATACAAAATTCTCATTAAACATAACCTTCAGAAAAGTGATAAGGCTGAGAAGATGACATAAAAAATTCTAAGTAGACTCTAATACTCACCTTGAATTAATAGCAACAGGGGATCTCAAATTGAAGAAATTTTAAAAGGAGAAAACTTCATGGAAAAATACCTTACCCAATCTTATCATGCCTAACTATTTCTGATGGTTTCCCCTCTATAAAGAAAGATTATTGAAACAAGTTCCTTTGATTAACGATTAGTAGTCCATAAAAATAATAGAATCCATTTATGTTGTCGGTGATAGGGTCCATAATAGTTCGAATCGTGGCATGAAATAAAAGCATGTTATCATTTATAAAATTATGATTTTTAACAGGAGTTTCTATGGAGGACGGTAAACCTTTCACATCTCTTCAGACTCCCCAGGTAAGAAAAAGAACATGGATGCCTAATAAGTGTTGAGATGCATTTGAGCCTCGAGATTCACTGATAGAAGTCAAAATTTTGTTAGCCACACCTCCTAAGAACTATAAGGCAGATTGGAGTTTGAATAATTCAAAAAAACTCACAAAAAGGTCTATTTCCTCTTGAATCCCTTGGTTAGACTCAAATCATACTCATAATCATCATACTCGTCTCGCAATTCCGAGATCAATGGATCTAAACATTACTACTTTTTGATGAAGTGTCAATATGGCCCTCTTTTAGAACTACACCACCTCAATTTTTGTGCAAAGGCTAAAACGATGAATTTATTGCAAAGATTCAGATCTCGCTTCCCTGCTACATCATACAACAATCATCAAAACCTACAAATCTAGATCCAACCTTTCGCTAAAAGAAAAAAAGTAAAATTCCATAATGCATCATTATGCCTACCATTCTTATGATGGCCTGCAAATTAGCTCCTCAAATTCCAAAACAAACTATGTCATCACAATCCTTGTGAAAAATTACTTCATATGGGTATAAAATTGAACCCACTATGACCTCCATCCTTACGCTATAGGAAAAACAAGTAAAAGGCCATAATGTATCATGATACCCCTCAACCTGACGATGGATTGAAAATCCACTACTCAAACGAAAAAACAAATTATGTTGTCATGATCCTTGTGAAAAATCGATTTAGATGAGTATAAACTTGAGCCCATTCTCACACTGTCAAATCGAGGCCTCAAGGGAATCTTACAAATTTCTCAAAGATTCCTTCTGCATCAAGGTTCCACACTCAAGGTTCTAAAGCATCAAGGTTACACATGTTCATAGTTTCATTGGTTGTTGTTACTGTTCACAGTTCCATACTACACACGGCCCCACTGTTGGACCACAACTACTTGTTGGATTGAAAAGGAGTTTTTATTATATCCATTCATAATCGGTGCAATCTTATTTTTTGGTGAACTCTGAATAAGCATTGTTGACATGAATGGGGTCTAGGTTTCAATACCTTCCCATGCCAACTTTGTAACCAAATGCCACCTTTAACTTCCATCGAGTCGATAATTTGTTTTGGATGTTGCATTTTTTATTAGTGGTGGTTTTGTTTGGGGCTGTTGGTGGTCTAGGACAACCAGTTTTTCCTGTGTGGGCTCAACCTTCACCAGCCCTGTTATATATATATAGCAACCATTGATAATTGTAATATGTGTCCAGACCTATCATATTTCAAAACCTTCCATTGCATGATTATGCAATCATCTACCTCGTTGTACATTTCCATGTTAACAATTGAAATCATCAAATCACTATCATATGAACATTGGTTCGGTGGTTTGTTAACCATCATTTTGGGTGTCGAAAGTCGACATGGATTCAGCTCCCACTAGCCTAGTTTTGACTACACAAAAAATTACATATTTAGCCCGACACTAAATAAATTCATAGGAAAATGTAACTTATCCATTGTCCCAGGATTATGACAACTGCTTGTTGTATAACAGATGTGTCGTTAACTATTTTTAGCTGCCTATGTATTTTTGGGTGATCGTTGTTAGGCTAGCTAATGTGGGTTTGAACCTCGCCATTGTCATGTGATGTTATGTTCACCAATTGGTTGAAACCGTGATCGTAACCGTTAGGCAGGTCAGCTAAAAAAATTTGAGCTGCTCAATCATGACCTAATTGATCATTGAATGGGTGCCACATGGCATGGCTTGATTCAACCACATGGTCCCCTTTCATTGGTACAAAAATCATAGTCACCTAAACATGTCGCCTCCTACATGTATACCATGTCAGTTTTCTGTGAGCTAGCCATGTTACAACCTAACTATTTTCCCATCATTGTACAGTCTGCCACGTCAATGCCCACTTGGAACACCACATCAGTGCACTATCTACCACAACATCCTACTAACTCCATCTCTTGTCACGTTTTCTTCTCATGTCTCATATACAGAGTGACATGTCAATTGTATGGACTGCCACATGGCAATCAAACTTTTACTTTTGCTTTTTTCTTTTTGTCCCTAAAAGTTTGTTGGGGCATAACTTTTTCATACAAGCTCGGATTGAGGTGTCGTTCACACCAATGGAATTAGGATGACGTGGTCTTCAATATCATTCTTTTTTTCAAAAAAAACTTAGACTTTAAGTTTTAAGCCATTAGGGATCCAACTGGATCATTATTAGATGCAACTAGTCATTAGATTAATTCATTTATGTGAGGTTTCAAGCACCTCATCACCCATGCATTCCATCAAATTTCCTCAACATTCTTGTGTTATGAAACACTACATCGACATCTATATAAAATACCTTTATAAAATATTATACGTCATACATTTAATGGCATCATGTAAGTTAAATGAATGTAACCTGAAGTTCATTACACATTTCAATCATAAGTACTTACCTCAATCTATGTCAAGGAAATTGGCTGTTGGATTGCAAATCTCCACCCAACAACAAATTGGCCAGCATTGTGGCTTTCCTATATCCAATCACCATTGAGCCATACTGTCGAGCTTGAGGAAGTATTCTCTAATGATTAAATGAATTATGCTTGGTTAGATGGGGTACATTAGCCTCCACATGTGTGTTCTTCCATAAAGACAATGGATGGTCTAGTATCATGTAGTTTACAATTTTCAAAAATACTTTGCATAGTCTCATTCAATCTACAGTCCATGTGGCCTACTCCATTCACCTTTGAACCTTACACACCTCGAATTATCCTCTTTCCATTCCCTACACTAGAGATTTATTTTTCTCATCCAAAACCATCTTCTCTCCCTACGTATCTCCTTCTCACTCCCCTCTTTTTATTTTCTCCCGTTTAGCTTGTTTGTACCTATCTTGGCGAGAACACCCTAGCCCAATAGATTAGTGCTACGGACCTGCCTATATTCAAATACTTTTTTTTGTGTTTTATTGGTTTGTTACATTGGGTGGCTAGATCATCCTAGCATGTTTCCATCCACCAATGTATTTCTCTTTGCATGTAAATAACACTATTTTATTTTTCTTTTGATTTATTATGATGTTGCAAATGGGTGTGCTTTGGTCCTACATACTTGCTAGTAATTAAATACATTAGTTCCCTACTTTCACACATTTCAACTTACATGGTTGTGACAAGAATAAGAATCCCAAGTAGTTTACCATCCTTTTCTATGGAATATGTGTCTCATGATCTCGATTATTTTCTTTTAATCATAACAATTATAATATTTAAATTACATGGAGAAGTGGTTGGTAGTTGTGACAGAAACAATCTACAAGAGACCCAGGAAGGAGATGAATATGAATGATAAACACTGTTGTAAATTAAGTTATGTTCTATCTTTTTTGTCTTTCTAGTATTCTACAGACTTTAGAAGTGGAAGAATACGAAAAAGTAGTAGAAAAAGTATGTTCTAAAGCAAGTATTATCATATGGCCCAATTTTATAAGACTTTTATTTTGAAATATGTCTCCTTCACTGTACTATCTTGTTAGTCTTCAGATCAACTTTAAAAAAAAACCAATCGCGTGGAAAAAAAAAATAATTGACGAGTGACCACAACTAAAAGCATTAAATGTGTAAACTTTAGCAGGTGGCCCCGAAAATTTGGAGTTTATCCAACCAATAAAGAGAATTAAGACTACTATTTGTTATGATGGAGCCTAGGGTTTGAGGAAAAGAATTATGATGTAAATGACATGGGTTCAAATATTCATGAGAATAGAGGTAGAAAATAGTATGTGTTGTTGTGTTTGGCGACTTTGGGTAATTTTCCAAACTGTAAACTCGAGAAGTTTTAAAATGTTTCAATTGTAACCTCAAAAGTCATAAGTTTAACCAACATTCATTTGAGAGATCAAATGTCAAACAAGAAATATAAAAAACTCAACTTATGAATGGATTATACACACATAAAAGAAACGATGCACATGAATCAAATGTTTAAGTGTTGAATTGCTAAGCCCTTGTGTTTTGACATAATAATAATACAATAAAAAACCAAGCACAAATTGAGAAGAAGGCATGTAAAGGAAAGAAAAATACACGTGATTCATTCTAAAAGACAAATCAAGATATCATAATTTTTTGGACTTCCAAGAATTATTTATAAGATAATACAACTTTCAACAAATTCTCATAATTTCATGCGACAGCACAAGTTATTTTTATTTTTTTAAATTAGTGGTAAATACAAATTTTTTTTACAACAATGGTTTATGATTAAAAAAATTTACTTTGAGTTGATAGGATTTATTGGCATATACCATGCAATGGGTTTTTGAAAGTTCAATGACGACCTACTTACTAGCATAAATATATAAATTAAATTGTATGTAAATGTAAGGAATCCTTTAGCCCTCAAGAAAAACCTATAAAGATTGTTGTGTGTTTTATAATTAGTATCCTGTTGCAGATATGGATATCATTCAATCGTCTATGCTAGGGACATCCACCAGGAGCCCACGCTTTTCCCAAACCATCTACATCCTATATGCTCTACCAACATTAGCCTAATTATTCCCAACAAAAAGAAAGGGTTTGCCCTCAGATTTCACTAGCCTGATTTTAGAGCTCTGGTTTCCACCCATAAAAGTTGAAACAATTCTCTCTAAAACATAACCTCCAAATTGAAATTACTCTATTGGAGGAAATGAATTTACACGATAAAAGGGGAATCTTGAGTTTTACCAATCTAGGAATTAGATGCACATATGAGGGATGATAAGCTCTAGGGATAAGTGATCACTAGTACAAAATGAGAGATTAGTGACTATGCGACGAAAAAAGTTAGTCACCACAATTATTTCAAGGGAATTACCACTAAATTTGAGCAATTTTAAGTGACTCAACTAAAAAAGACTAATTTAGTTTAGCGATAAAATATACGGCTAGAAAATAAGTGACCCAACTAAAAATGACTATCTTAAATGACTAATTCATTTCATCATTAAAATAGATGACTAGATAATAAGTGACAAAATTAAAAACAATTAATTTAAATGGCTACAATAGCTCAAGAATAAAAATATGACCAAATAAAAAATAGAACAAGTATATGAATTTAGTCATTTATGCTAATCTCTGAATCCATCTATAGTGTTAAAATTTAGATACCCCTTTAAGGGAGTCTCTAAATCCATATGCAATCTCAAAATTTAGGTATATGGATTTAATAATCCCCTTAAAGGGGTATATACATCCATTTATAATGCTAAAATTATAATAGTTCTATACAATATAGAACCCGATATTTTCCCATGGTATTCATGTAGAATATAGCCTATCTACAAATTTCAAATCTGAAGTACCCATGAAATTTGATAGTTTCTGTTGCTCTAATGGTAGTTTTGATCATTTTATCACATAATGTTTCATTTTTTTTTTTTTAATGTATTTGATCGGAAAATTACTCTCGGAAATTTACCCATCAAATTCCATCCATGGATAAGATACTCCAAGTAAATGTATCCATTGCTAACATTTGGTAATTCCATCATTGGGCGAAAAAATCGAGGTAAATGTGTACTTTGGTTCATTAAAATATCAAAATTTATAAATGCTTTTTTCTGGGTGGGAAATGTTTTAAAAATTACTACAATATTTTTTTCCATATCATATATTTATGAATTAAACCAACATAGATCCCTCTTAATTCGAGATCTATTTAGCGCCAAGAAGGATCAAATCTCTCAAGCTGCAAACATTTTTTTAAGTGCAAAAGATATTTGATCCTTCCTTTCCACTGGTAGTTCTGGAGTTAAACAAATCTAAATTAATGTTAAAAAGATTAATAATTATATTAAAATTTAGTTATTAAAGCATACATTTTATTTTCAATATTTTTAAATTTAAAATAGCAATGAATAAACCAAACCATAAAACTTATAATTAATTTTAACTATATTTATGACATTTACGGGATAAAATAAGTTAACCGATTGTTAAATAGAATGGACCTTTACAAATTTTCCTAAATATTATATATTTTCTACAATAAAGTTACATATTTGCATACTTTGATGGCACACGACTTGGATAAATCCTTTGTAAAACAACAAATCTTTATTTAAATAATTTTTTTTTATCTTTTGATTTGGAGAAACAAATCTCTTTCATTAAGAAAATGAAAATAAATAATGCAATTAAGAAAGTTAATTCATTCCCTCATTTAGGGTCAAAAATCATCCTTGGTGATGATTGGACGCATTTGGGTTCAAGTTGGATGACCCGAAAAACAATTAACTTTGAGGATTTCTCATTTGGAGATGAGAAAACAACAATGTAGAAACTGAATTTAGGAGATGGTGCTGGAGAAGGTTTGTTTGACATCTGCTTAAATGAGAGGAAAGGAAGAATTTTTTTTCTTATTGGGTGGGCGAACGCCTTTAGACATTCCAATTCGATGAGCGTTGATAACCTGTGGATGCTACAAACACAGTCCAACCCTCTTAGATGGTTGAATAACCAGAAGACGATGAATGGGGTATCTACCTTAATCCTTCTTGCACATTCTACTTTCATTTTTTTGGTGGGTATGTGTATACATTCTTCTTTCAATTTTGAGTATTTGTGAGTTTTTTTCAAGCTTTGGGTATCCCATTATCATAAGTACTCTTTTTCTAGTTAACTGTTGTTTACCCACATCCATATTTGCTCGTTGAAGTGCACCTACGCCCATACTGGTAGAACCAGGTCAGGATTTGTTGATTCTCATTTTTGAGGAATGATTGGAAAATGTCCCTAGCCATTGAATCTGAAAAATTGTAAGTGGTTTAATCGATATGACTAAATTTTTGAATGTGACTTGAACATGTGGAGATTGTTGAGAATGTATGCCTCATAAGCACAAAATTAACTTTTGCCTCTCAACATTTGCAGCAAAAAATGATTGGATGAAACTAGTTTTCTCAAGTTCATTGAATATCAATATGATCAAGTTGAATATTAATATGTTCAAAGGAGATTTTGTATAGCCATTGATTTCTTCAGTTCTTATAGTTAATGATTGCAGTGTTTTTAATGGCTAAATATGCTAGTAGCATTGGATGAATGAATGAGGGACACTTTTTTTTAATCTTTTTCTAGTTTGGATGAATGAATGGGGTTGCAATTTTTTCTCTTTTACTCATCCCATTTATGCATCATAAGGGTTGATGTGCACTAATTTTTTTGAGTTAATTTAAACCAAGATTTAGAGAATTGAATGAATAGGGGTTCATATTTTTATTTTACCTTTTCCATTTTTTTTATGTTGTCTCAATTTTGTTTTCTGCATGTTGATCTTTTTGAGTTAGCTTAAAGTACTTTTTAGATAATTAGTTAAGTGTGGATAACAAGTGGATTTAAATATTCTTTAAGAGGGTACCAAAATTCGTAAAAATTGGTGAGATACAATGAAATTTTCCATAGCAAAAAAGCATAACAGAACCATGTGTAAAATGATTGTAATTTCATTCAAAACATATCTTAGTGTCCCTACCCCATTCTCTCCCTCAATCTCTCCCACTCTCTACCACTTCCTCTCCTTCCTCCTCTCTATTCCCCCCTAATTTTCTCTTTATTTCCTTTCATTTACCTCTATCCCTTTCTCTCTACCTTTATCTTTCTCTCCCTACTTCCCTCACCCTTCCTCTCTCTCTCTCTCCCATTATGTCTCCCTCACCATCTCATCTCCCACACCCTCGCTCTCTTTATTTTCTCTATCTATTTCCCTCTCCCTCTAATCTCCCTCAACATATCCCTCCCTCTATCACTTTCTCTATAAATCTCCCTCCCTCTTTTCTTCCCCTTCCTGACCTTTTCTCTCTCTCTCTCTCTCTCTCTCTCTCTCTCTCTCTCTCCCTGTCTTTCACTTTGACCCTCACTCCCTCCATACCTCCTTCAACCCTTCTCTCTCTCTCAACATCAACTTCTCTCTATCTCTCTCGAAGTCACTCTCTCTCTTCCCCTCTCTCCTTCATTCTCTATTTTTTCCTCACTTTGTTTCTGTCTACTTCTCTCTTCCCATCCTACTTTACCTTACTCACCTCTTCTCTCTCTCTCCTACACC
>APFE031383508.1:1668-48719 GCA_000404065.3 Pinus taeda
TGCCCAAAAGATATTGCGCGCTGGTTATTTTTGGCCGTCTTTATTCAAAGATTGTATTACTGCGGTCCGAAAATGTCACAATTGTCAAATCTTTGATCGAATATTATAAACCTATATTATGATATGGAAAGGCACATAAGAAGGAAGCTGGAATATCGCGAGTCGATTACAATCAAAGGAAGTGACCAGTCTACTTGGAGGGGGTATCGTAAAAACATGATAATCAACCCCTTAAGTTATGAGAGTGGGAGGATTTTCCTCGTATCTTGATGGAATAGGAGGAATGCCCGCAAGCTCATTTGAATTTTAAGAAACAAAAAGAACCTAAGTGGTATCATGCTCACTCTCTTCGAGAAAGGTATGATTTATTGAAACTGAAATCGG
Organism: Pinus taeda; assembly: GCA_000404065.3. Lineage (NCBI taxonomy): Eukaryota > Viridiplantae > Streptophyta > Pinopsida > Pinales > Pinaceae > Pinus > Pinus taeda. Next base: position 2,053 of record APFE031383508.1, read on the forward strand.
GTCAACTGTTACATTGACCTGTTGATTTGGGTTGGGTATCAACTCATAGGATTCACTTTTAGAGAGAGTGGGTTTGAGCGACAGTTGGTTTTGGTCACTCAATCCATCAACAAATGATGGGTTTAGGGATATTTTGCGTAACCAGATGGAAGTTGCTGCGATGAAGCAGGGCAGTTATCCAACACTTTTTTGGCTTCATCCAGATAAGGACAAAGGTTAATGGGGTGATTCCCTTCACATAACCTACAGCGAGACTTAACTTTACCCTTCTTTCCATGAACTTTACTACCACTAGTTGATGGTGTGTCACTCACATGATCTCCAGAAGTTGATGACACAAGATGATGTGAATGAGAAGACCATTCTTCTAAGATTTAAGGAATATCAGGACAATTTCAAAAAAATGTTATCCCTCAAAAATTTTGCATGGATATTGAACTTTGTGAAGCTTGATGGATGGCTTCTCATTAGATGTTGCATTCAAAGCAATGGTTGCTAGGTGGCCCCTCTGTTGAATTTTCTTCTTCTTCTTCTTCTTCTTCTTCTTCTTCCCTTTCTTCTTCTTCTTAGCCACCCAGTTACTAGTACCAATACATTCACCAGGTGAAGAGGAAGAAGGGTAGGAAAAAAAAACTAAGGAAGAAGGAAAAGGGTCAACTTTAGGATCAATTGGAGGTTGATCTTCTCCAGTTGGAGGAGTACTCAATTGCAGAGAAATCACGACATTTTGAACCAGGGATGTTGAAAACAACCATACTAGCAAGCCAATGGTAAATCCTGGAAGGGACAATGTATTTTTATATGGAGCACCAATATTTCCTAAAGGATAAAAACCACTAGGATTCCCATCAAAAGGAATTCCTTGATCGGTGGAGTCCAGATTTGTCGCCATATGCTTCAACCTAAGATCAACTAAGGAGCGAGCGTGGAGGATGTTATCCACAGTCAATTAAATTTATTTTAATTAAACTAACAGAACAAAACAAAAGAGGTATAATCTAGGAAAAAGGTTTACCAAGTAAATGTGAACTGCAGAATACCTCCGTGCAAACCAAGAAGTATGGGCAGGCAATCTCCCTGAATGCTGTGTTCGGTGTATCACAGTGTACAAGGTAGCCGACTCGGTTACCTAAGGATGGATAGCAACCTAGTGTTGTCCTCCCATATATACCCAAAGGTACATGGAGGCCCAGTCCGTATAAGCATTCTCTAATACAAAACTGCACAATGAGAGCATTCCCATATACTTTACATACTGTAACACCACCCTATATACCCGAAGGTACGTGGACGAGCTACGATATACTCACAGACATGGAATGGAATGAGGTATCACATTCGTGATGTATTGCAGACAAGTTAACAATAACGGCTTTGTTTTATGATGCCAAAACACATCTCTAGCCTAGACCTCTAAATGTTTTTCATTAGGTGACAATGCTCCATTAGGTAAATTCAGATAAATTTTAATTTGATCTTCTTTAGAATTTTCCTTTCAAGGCTCACCACGTGATGTATTTTTACAATTCCTAAAATGCAACTAATATGATAAGCATTCTCTCCATTCAATTCAACATTGAAAATTCTTAACTAGTAGGGATAGAGCAATCAGATTTTTGACAAGGAGCAAAGAGCACATCTAATATGATTTCCCTACCTATTCCTTTAAAGCGTTCACAAAATTTTTCAATGCAACATGTATGTATTTCTTTTTGATTTCTCTTAAGGTGAATGAACAAAAAGGAAAACTAATGCACAATCGATTAATAAACTATTTTCATAAAAATGATGATTTTGTGACAATTTCTTTTCAAGGAAAGGAAGACTTTACGACACTTTTGTTTTTAAAGAAATGAAGAAGTATGACACTTCCAATGAAAATATTAATCATATGCACACATCAATCAATTGATCCTTCATGAATGAAGACTTTATGAAAATTCAATTTTTGAAGGAAAAGACGATTTTATGACACTTTCTTTCGATAAAGACCAATCGACCAAAAAACAAACTTTCGACTATAGATTGAAAATGACAAAGTAAATACATATGAAACATTTACCAATCCTAGTCTAAGTAGTGTCAGCTAAGGAGATGAAAAGCTATTTTCAGAGACAAGACATCATTGACATTCAGCAAATCATTCAAAATAGGAGAAAATTGGCAAACAATTTCAGCGCCTACATGGGAAAATGACCCTCAAGTGATCAACGCAGGTTGCAGTGAGAGATACTACGCTTTAGTGCACTGGCTCTATGTGGGAAGTGCATTGCAATACACTGTGTCCTTCACTAGGCTGCACTGGTGACAGTAAGCCATTTTTGAAGGTAATTTGACACAATTTTGACTCAATTTTCAATGAAATAAGACTGAAATTCAATTAGAGACCACAAGCACAGTATGTAAAAATGTCTTAAGAGGCAGATAAGATACTAATATGGATAATTGATCCCCTATGGAGTAGCCAATTTATTTTGGAATTCTTAGTGTCTATGGATAAATGCCTAAACCCCTAGACTATTAGCTAAGTCTAGAACAACAGTGCAAAGCATTCTCTACTTTTTTTATAACCAATAGATTAAATAAGACAATAAAGAAGCCTACCTGAAGCTTTCACTTACTCCTTATATGCCTTGATGAATTCCATTGCTCCTTTTCGTACTTAATCCGCTTCAAAAGTATCTGCACATGGACAGAAGACAAAAATCGATCAAAGAATATGATAATGATTTATTGATTTAACACTAAATGGAATCAAGTGCATAATACACATATGGAAGCAACAATAAACAATACAAACATATGGAAAAATCTTTGGACACTTTATTAGTAAAAGGAAGATTTACAATCCAATTTTCTTGATTTTGTCTAACTCGTCTAGTTCAATCCCATGCTCTCCTCATAACAAGCAAGACGTTTTGACATCATTACAATAGTTGAAACCAACTCAAGTCTCATACTAGTAGCATCTCCCTATAACTCAATGATTTCCAGCCCCTGATCACTTAGATAAGTGGTCTTTTTACAGGTGAATGAAGGAAGTTATGCCATAAATGTTGGCAATGAATGCCCTCCCAAATTTAGGATTTAGTCCCATGGAGGAAGGGATAAAGAGGTTGATGTTCCTTAACTTCCTCCCTCATCAAATTTCAAGCCCAAAAGAGTGGATAGCCTTGGGAAACTTCTAGAAGAATCCTATGGATAAGAATATTACAAACCCCAATGCATATTTCACTCAAATTCACCCAGCACAATCCAAAGAGGGAAAAAAATGCGCTGTAATGCACCATGGCCGTGTACTAGGCTGCACTGCAGTGCACCCTGATAAAGGCCTACCTACACTGATCTTCTTAGAGGCAGTTTATGGATGATTTCAATGATGGAATCTCTTAGGAAGGAGGCATTCTAATTGTTGACCTCATTAGGGCATGTAACAACTGAATTAGGGTTTGATGGGCCCTAATAGTACTGATCTGTAAGTCGGGGTCGATGTGCCCAAATGGATCTATAACACACTAGACAAAGTTATGCTTAAGTGTTTCCTATGTGTTGTAATATCCTAGCACTTGAGAACTTGTCAAATTTGCAGCGATAGGGACTACCTTGGATTAGCCATGAGAAGGAGCATAGAAATAATGGGACATATCATACTGGACCACATGGTGGTCACAAATCAGATAGAGATGACACAATGAAAGATGGTGGATTGTTGGAAACTCCAGTTAATAGAGGGGATAGACACAGGTATGATTCTAGTTCTGATTTAGATAAGCACTATGATTATCGGTATCATCCTTACAGGAGGAGTGTAAAGGGGTATTTTCCAAATGAGTTTGAGAAAGAAAAGCCACCTAATTTTGATGGAGAGATAAATAAACCACAAGATGCAGAGGCATGGTTGTTAGGCATGAATACTTTCTTCATATTGCATGACTATTCAGAGAACTTGAAAGCTAGAGTGGCTACATCTAGTCTCAAAGGAAAAGAAGACATTTGGTGGCAAGACATGAGGAATGTTAGAGGTATAAATGAGGAAGACTTAACTTGGAGTGATTTTGATTGCTTATTCAAGAAGAAGTACATATTAAAGAGATACTTGAATGACAAGGAAAAATAATTTTATGAGCTAAAGATGGGATCCATGATAGATGGTGAGTACAGTAGCATATTCTTAGAGTTGCTGAGGTATGTACCTTACCTCAAGGATGAGAAGGCTAACATTCAGAGTTTTGTTAGTGGATTACTAGTTGCATTCAAAGATAGGATTGAGCTTGATGAGCCTATATTATTAAAGGAGGCTATCTGAAAGTTGAAGCATTGTTATGAACAATCAAAGAACAAAACTGAGACTAAGCCATAATGAAGAGATAAAGCAAAGAACAAAGAAAAATGGTACAAGAAGAAAGTAAGACCATAGGATGCAGGTAACAAGGAGATTGTTGCACCACCTAGGAAATTCAATACATCAAATAGAGGACATGGATTCCGATCAGGAGAACATAATAATGAGATCGGATGGAAGCCCATAGAGTGTTGGATTTGTGGAAAGAATGATTGCAGGAGAGATTGTTCATAGTATTAGGGTGGTAGACCTTAGATATATAGTGCACAAGAGGCACAGACTATTGGGGATGTTGGGTAGAGTATTTCGTGTATCTATGAAAATTTGGATAAAAAAAATGCATATCAATAGGCATCTATCATTGAGATGGACAGTAAGATTTGTTAACAAGTTATCTCTATTTTTATTGACCCTAGATCTCATTATAGTTATGTTAGTCCTGATTTAGTGGAAAAGTGTGGTTTGAGTAAGGAATTGCATGTGGAGTCTTGGTTAGTGCAATTCCCTATAGGTATGAAGAAACGAGTTCATCCTTGGCTAAGATCTTGTCCATTTTATTTGAAGGGTATGCCTATGAAAACACATATAAATGTATTATTGTTGGGATCATACAATATGTTGTTGGGAATGGACTAGTTGTATCTTCAGAGAACCAACGTGGACAGTTATGACAAATCCATTGAGTGCGTTGATGACAATGGCGAACCAAGAGTCTTATAGGGTAAGAAGATGTCCACATCAGTTAGGATGGCGACATCTATACAAGAAAAGCATAGTTGAAGGAAGGGGTCTAAGTTATTTATAGTGCACATTTCTAGTGATAAGGGTAAGGAAGTTGAGGATACAGATGTTTTTAGCATGTACACAATTTTTCAATAGTTCAAGGATGTATGCCGTGAGGACATTTCATAGTTTTCACCTCACTGGGAGGTAAACATCTCTATTGAGTTAGTTCCATGGCAATCTCCATCACAAAAAACACCTTATAGGATGAGAACACCTGAGTTGGTTGAGTTAAAGTTGTAGCTGAAGGAAATGTTGGATAAGGGATACATTAGGCTGGGTGTAACACCATGAGGCGCACTGATGTTGTTTGTCAAGAAGAAAGATGGTACTCTTAGATTATGCATTGATTACAGGCAGTTGAATAAAGTGACTATCAATAAAATGTACCCATTTCTGAGGATTGATGACTTGTTCGATCAGCTAAAGGGATGAGTAGTGTTCTTGAAGATTGATCTAAGATCAGGATATCACCATGTATGCATCAAAGAAGAGTATATTTAAAAGAAAACTTTCTAGACTAGGTATGGGCATTATGAGTTTGTTGTAGTTCCATTTGGCTTAACTAATGCTCCAGCTACATTTATGTGCTTGATGAATAATTTGTTTCCTCTGTACTTGGATAAGTTATTTATTGTGTTCATTGATGATATACTGGTATATTCTAAAAATGGTGAAGATCATGTCAAACATTTAACAATAGTTTTGAGGTTGTTGAGAGAGCATCAGGTGTATGCTAAGATCAGCAAGTGCAATTTCATTCAGACTAAGGTACACTACTTATGGCATGTTTTCTACAAGGAAGGCATTGTAGTAGATCCAGAAAATATAAGAGCCATCATGGAGCAGGTAGCTCCTCAGAATTTGGATGAGGTGAGATTGTTCATGGGTTTAGTAGACTATTACAGGAGGTTCATTAAAAACATCTCATAGATTTCTTATCCTATCACATTATTATAGAGGAATGGTAAGAAGTTTTAATGGACAGAGGAGTGAGGCTAATTTTGAGTAGATAAAGCAGTTGGTGACACATGTACAAGTGTTACATATTGTAGATGCAAAATACAATTTTACAGTATGCACATATGCTTGCAAGGGATGACTTAGTGAAGTCCTTATGCAGCATGGACAGGTGGTATGCTATGAGTCACAAAAAGTGAATGAGCACGAGCATAACTATCCCATGCATGATCTTGAGTTAGTAGTGATTATACATGCGTTGAAGATGGGGAGACATTATCTTCTAGATAGGAGATTTACATTGATGAGTGATCAAAATGCTTTGCGATATCTATTTGACCAACCAAATTTGAATGGTAGGCAGGCTCGGTGGTTGGATATGATCAGTGAGTTTGATTTCGAGATCCAATATATCAAAGGTAAAGATAATAGATTGGAAGATGCTCTTAGAAGGAGGATAAATGTAAATCACTTAGCAGATAAGATCTCCTATGGGACAAATCTATAGGATAGGATCTTGTAGGTAGGTCAGTAGGATGTCAGATATCTAGATATTTTGCATAGGTTGCAACAAAGTATAGGTATAAGTACAAGTGATGGTATAGGTACAGGTGATGGTACAGTTACAAGTGATGGTATAGGTGCAGGTACATGTATAGGTGTAGGTGCACAAGAAGTGGACTATTGTCTTACGTGAGATGGGTTGTTCGGATTCAAGGATAGGATATATGGGCTAGATACCAATGATCTCAAGAAGGTGATATTGAGGGAGTTTCATTTGAAACTTTATTCAGGTCACCCAAGTTATCAGAAGATAGTAATAGTAGTGAAGAGATTTAACTATTGGCCGAATCTAAAGAGGGATGTAGCAAAGTTTGTGGCTAGGTGTTTTGATTATCAGTAAGTGAAGGTAGAGTGTAAACATCCAGGTGGATTGTTATATCTGATTATGATTCTAGAGTGGAAATGAAAGGTTGTTTCCATGGAATTCATCACAGGGTTTCCAAGGACAATGAGACACCATGATTCGATCATGGTCATTGTGGATAGGTTGGCAAATGTTGCACATTTCATCGTGGTAAAGTCTACATTTTCATCTAATGATGTAGCATAGGTATTGATTTCTGATGGGGTTAGATTACATAGTGTTCTGAAGAATATTATATCAGAAGGATGCGAATTTCACTTCCATGTTTCGTAAGGAGTTATTTGGAGTTTTGAGGATATATTTAGTCTTCAAGGTAGCTTATCATCTGCATATAGATGGACAAATAGAGAGGGTCAATAGGATATTGGAGGACATGTTGAGGATGTATGTGATGCATCAACAACAGAAGTGGTAGGAGTATCTTCACTTGGTATAGTTTTCATACAACAATGAGTATCAAGAATATTTGGGGATGAGTCCTTTTAACGCATTATATGGGAAAGCTTGCAATACTCCTATCAATTGGAGTGATATACTTAACAGGGTATTGATTGGACCAAATATGTTGGCAGAAATGGAACACGAAATGTAGGTGATCAAGAGAAATTGAAAGGCGACTCAACATAGGAAGAAGAGATATGTAGATCGGAATAGGTTATAGAAGGAGTTCTACGGTGCGGAGTAGGTTTACTTGCGCATCAAAATAAGGAAGATCTCCTTGCAGATTGGATCATGTGCCAAGCTGGAACCACAATTTTGTGGACCCTTCAGTATCATTGTGAGGATTGGGGCAATATCCTATCGACTTGCACTCCCTCCAATAGTGAAAGTCCATGATGTTTTCCATGTATCATTACTTAATAATTATGTTAAAGATGTTGACCATGTGATTGATTGGTTTGTATTGAAGGTGGAAGAAGACGGAGAATTCCAGCCAGAGTGTCACCATATATTGCATAAAAATGTTCTCATGCTCCCGAACTGAGAAATTGGGCAAGTTAAGGTGCAGTGGAAGCACTTTGGTCCTAGTGAAGCTACATGGGAGATGGCATATCAGATGCGGGCTATTTATCCTTCCTTGTTTGCTGGTTGAGGTAAAGTAGTTTGGCTTTGTGTTTTGGTGTGGTTTTTGGTATATGATATGGTATGTGTTTTTATGATGTTGGTTTATGTACATATATATATGGACATAAATACCACCATGAGCTATGTTAGAAAGCTGCAATAAGTGATATGGTTGTCATGTCATTATGATGTTAGGTTTGTTATGTTTTCATGATAGTTTTCTTTTTAGTAGGTTGATCATTGTAAATACTACATTGAGCTAAGTTATAAAGCTCCATTGACAATATATTTTTCTAACAACAATTTTATGGTTATTGTTAGCCTCACTCTCTTAAAAATAAATAATAAATCCAACTATTAAATTAAATAAATAAAATCATGAGAATTTCTCAAACGAAGGAATCTAGTTTGGATGAGAGATTCTCTCCAACTAGCTCTCCTAAATTAGTGTGTAAGTTGAGAAATTGTCTCAACCCAGTGAGTCTAAGATAGATGCACTATCTTAAGACCACTTGCTCATGTATTTAAATGTATTATTAGATTATAAGAATAAGAGTGAATTACATGAGCATGAGAGACCACATGATGGCTCTCTTCCTTTTCCGCCAGTTTAATTGTTGTGTGTTAATTTGTTGTGCATATGGCTTTGTGATATGGTTGCGTGATTAATCTTCATGTGGTATCAGAGCTAGGCTATTTATAAATTCCTGCGAGATATGAGAGGAGTTGTTCGAGTTTAACTCAAGGCGAGTAACTTGTTGGCACATGACTATAGATGCCATTTGAATGTCTCATGTATTATAGTGGTGACTATAAGGAATTCATTGTTTTATGACATTCACTGATGTATGGAATTCACTGGATACACTGTTGTATAGACAAGAGCATTTGTCATGAGTAGATGCCAACGTATGAATGCTTTCTACGTGTGAGGAATTTATAGAATTTGAAGAATTCAGGCAAGGCTTCATCCTTGTTGTTCCTTGACACAAGTCTACACATCCCATCCATAGTGCATATGTTGATGTTTGCGTAAATATGGAAGGTTGAATGTTGCATTTGTTGTTCGCTACCTTAGATATACGACAATTCGAGCATTGTATGGAGCACAACATCACCATTATGAGAAACCCATGTTGGGCATGAAGAAAATTCATAGATGCATCAAGCGTTGAATTTTGCTGAAGTCTGAATTAAATTGAGAGAATGTATTAGATTATTGAGTAGTGAGATTTGTGTATTACAGTGCTCCATGCATGGCAAAAATGTAATGAGGAGATTTTATGTAGAGGCACAATGAAAGAGGACAATCAGTAACCCTCCCACTTGTATTTGGAGTTGGCTTGAGCAAATAATCTATTGCTGACGTGGAATTGGGGGCCTTTTGTTGTATGGCTATGAAACAGTGGAATTGGCAAACACGAATCATCTCTTCTACGGGCTATAACAAATTGGTACGACTAAGACGAAGATGTGAAGAAATTCATAGTAATTGAAATCCACGTGACTTAGGATATGTCAAAGGTAACGAAAACTTACATATCCTTGATTATTCAGAGTCCATTCAGTTTGTTAGTGCTAGATTACTTAAACAAATCACCTTAGCAAGTTCTCAGCAACTTGCAGACCAACGTCAATGCACAGAAACTGAAGTTATAGGAAAACATAAATGCACACAAACTCAAGTTGAAGACAAAACGACATGTTCTCATTGTCAAAGAACCGGTCATCTGGAATATTAGTGTTTTGATCTCCATCATTGTCACCATTGTGGCAAGCAGAATCATTCATTAGAGAAATGATGCAAATGAGACCAACCTTCCATATTAAAGATCGATTATTCATGGATTGATCCGTGGGAATGGTTATCCACAACTAGAAGATTGTACAAGTTTTACAATCGGATTCACTCACACATATTGTAGCCAAAAGTCAAATGAAGATGGTATTTTCATGCAGTTGAATGAGGCAGTACATGAGTGAAATTCTTCTCAACCTATAGGGGTGTGAATTCAGATATAATTTGGAGAATATTGCCTCTCCTTTCAGCTGACAAAGGGGGCAAAATGTCAATGAAATTGACAAGTGGTTGTCATACTGAAAGTCTCGACAACATCAATGAAGAAACTAGTGAGCATCTTCATCCCCAATAGGTAATCATCATCAGTAGATACGGGATGCTGATTTCAAGCAAAGGACAGTTGGATCCTTTTGTTTCTTGGCAGATGATGGAGTTGTCAAGCGACATTTAGAGATGAATCAGACATGTAGCTAATTCATGTTCTCTTCATATTTGAGATTTTTTAGCATCCAACATTGGTGGTTTTTCAGGCAAATGATTTTTTGAGGATCAACTTGAGAACTTGGAAGATGGTTCCTTGTTCATTTTGGAATATATTACACCACGTGAATCCTTTATTTTTTAACTGAGTCATTCAAATCATTGTAATTGTTTCTCTTAGGTGCATTTTCGTTAGTATTGGACGCCCTTCTTTTGATCAACTAAGTAAGTTCAAGCAAGCCATCTAGAAAGAAAGCATCATTCAAACAAGTGTATTCTATTCTAGTGAGCAATAAGCAACATTACAAGCGAGCCTGAATTCAAAGTGAGCAAGCTAACATGGCGACACACATTCAACTCTTCCAGATTATTAACAATTTGATTTTATCATCATCTAGCGACATGGTAAACATCAGGAAAACCACTCTTGCTTCCATTCAAATGCATATTCAACATGCACATGAAATGATTGAGTTCCTTCAACTAGAGTCGCAACTGCATAGAAATGACTTGGAAGAGAAATGTGTTGCTTCCAAGTCTTTGACCAATCCAGAGACAACTGATCATTCAACTTCATTCATCCAACCAACTTCAAGTGTTGAAGTTGTTCCAATTCAGCTTTCTTCCAAACCCATCATCAAGCCATGGGAAGAAATTCATAGTAATTGACATTGACACGACTTAGGATATGTCGAAGGTAAAGACAACTTACATATCCTTGATTATTCAGAGTCCATTCAGTTTGTCGGTGCCATATTACTTAAACAAATCACCTCAGCAACTTGCAGACCGACGTCAATACACACAAACTGAAGTTACACACACAAACTCAAGTTGAAGACAAAACGACATGTTCTCGTTGTCAAAGAACCGATCATCTAGAATATTATTGTTTTGATCTCCATCATTGTCACCATTGTGGCAAGCAGAATCATTCATTAGAGAAATGATGCAAATGAGACCAACCTTCCAGATTAAAGATCGATTATTCATGGATTGATCCATGGCAATGGTCATCCACAACTAGAAGATTGTACAAGTTTTACAATTGGATTCACTCACACATATTGTAGCCAATAGTCAAATGAAGATGGTATTCTCGTGCATTTGAACGGGGGAGTACACCAGTGAAATTCTTCTCAACCTATAGTGGGGGAATTCAGATATAATTTGGAGAATATTGCCTCTCCTTTCAGCTGACAAAGGGGGTAAAATGTCAATGAAATTGACAAGTGGTTATCATAGTGAAAGTCTCGACAACATCAATGAAGCAACTAGTGAGCATCTTCATCCCCAATGGGCGATCATCATCAGCAGATATGGGATGCTGATTTGAAGAAAAGGAAAGTTGGATCCTTTTGTTGCTTGGCAGATGATGGAGTTGTCAAGCGACATTTAGAGATGAATCAGACATGTAGCTAATTCATGTTCTCTTCATATTTGAGCTTTCTTAGCATCCAGCTTTGGTGGTTTTTCAGGCAAATGTTTTTTTGAGGATCAACTTGAGAACTTGGAAGATGGTTCCTTGTTCATTTTGGATTTATCATTGAGGGGGGGAATGTTAGCCTCACTCTCTTAAAAATCAATAATAAATAAAATTATTAAATTAAATAAATAAAATCATGAGAATTCCTCAAACCAAGGATTCTAGTTTGGATGAGAGATTATCTCCAACTAGCTCTCCTAAATTAGTGTGTAAGTTGACAAATTGTCTCAACCAAGTGAGTCTAAGATAGACACACTATATTAAGACAACTTTCTCATGTATTTAAATGTATTATTAAATTATTTGAATAAGAGTGAATTACATGAGCATGAGAGACCACATGATGGCTCTCTACCTTTTCCACCAGTTTAATTGTTGTGTGTTAATTTGTTGTGCATAAGGCTTTGTGATATGGCTATGTGATTAATATTTAGTTATAGGCGTTGTTGAACATCGAAGACGATCTTCCCCAAAGATGGAGGGTTCTATAGAATCCCTGGTGAAAATTCCATATAATAAAAGTAAATAAAGGCAAAATAATAACCATGGATGATGGGACACTTCTTCCAAGCTGAACTTTGGGAAAAATCCAAGCACTAGTAGAAAATGATGAAACTAGTGACTAGGTGACTAAAAACGTTAGTCACCGTAGCATTTCCAAGTGAAATACTACCAAAATTGAGCAATATCAAATGATCCTACTAAAAAGGAGTAACATAAATTGCTAATTTAGTCCTAGGTTAAAATATATGACTAGCTAATAAGTAATACAACTAAAAAGGACTAACACGAATGACTAATTTAGTCCACAAACAAAAATATAACTACCTAGCAAGTACTACAATAATAAAATTTGGTCGTTTATCTTAGTCATTTTAATTGTGCCACTTCTCCAATCTAAACTTACAAGAGCTAGGGGATTTAAAGGTTCTTCTAGATTGGCTAAACGGTTATAATTCCTTAAACACTTCTTTATTGGATTAGTGGATGATTACAATTAGCGAGTTGATTAAAATATTCGAGGTTATAACCTTTGAGAACATTCACAGGGAATGAAATTCAAGTCATTTGTCAAGTGTGCATGCACATAACATCCTTGATATGAACCATCAACTTTAACAACAACCTCACACTTCCACACATCATCTAGCAATACTAATGGACAAATGCAACAATTCCAACATCCAAAAAAAATGCATGTAATGAAGAGGAAACACTAATAAACACACATAGAATATTCAATCCTTGGTTCTAAATATTAATTACACAACCCATGATGCTCAAATAAATCAAGCAAAATCTAGGCTATGGATATATATATGCCCATTCAAACTTTAACCTTGAAATATACCTTGGTTTTTAGCTTTGAAAATATTAATACTTTCACTTTTTATTCTCAGATGTCTATCATAATTATATTTAGCCTCTCTAACAAGCTATTGGTTTTACTGTATTGTATATATGAGTTCACTCTATATCTACCTTAACATTATAACAAACACCAAGATAACAATTTTAATTTGTAAAAACTAATAGGACATTCATATTCAATGAAATAAAACATTGGATTATAACTTACAAATAAGAACATCTTTTATATCATAGTAATCACTATTTTGAAATCGTTTTCCATGATGAATCCATTTAATTTAATAATTTGTGTTATCAATACACCAAATCATTTTTCATTTTACTAGTAATGAAATCAATGCATCTATCAATTTGCATTATATGATTTTTTATTTTTATTTTTTTAACGTAAAAGTATTTTTTCATTGTATCATTAGTGAAACCAATGCACTTAATTCATTTGCATTATATGATTGCATTTTTTTCGTAAGTGAAAGTGTTTCCATTCCATTGAATCATTATTTTACATCAAAATAGGCTGAAATATTCATGGTATTCCACTATAGAAACTAGACCAAGCACAAAATTCCATTTTCCTTAGAAGGCACACAAAAATTTTACTAATAATGTACAAAAAAACAAACAAGTTTGTTAAAAATACATAGGCTATAGGGATATACTGAAGCGGAAAAATAATGTAAGTGGGACTTGATAGTAGATAACTAGAGAACATAATTAACATTTAACATTTTCTATATTTTAAGGCTTCCACGGGGATATGGTCCCCTTTACTTCCTAGAGAACAACCTAGATTAGGTGGAAACTCAAAGTGGGCTTTATGTTTCCTTAGTTTTTTCTCCATGGGGCACACTAACACATACAATTCATCAAATTAAAAAATATATCTTACTAGGTAGTGTTTTTTTCCACCACAATGCATTCGAACAATAACTTGATGTGCCACTAAAGATTGTCTATATGTATATAGTGATTAAGGAAACTCTAGGAGTGGCCCATGTTTAGAACCCGTCTATGCACCTTAGTAAGCACCTCAAAGTTAGTAATGCATTGTATTTCATCTCCAATGTCATGTTTAGCTTGGAAAATTTTGCTCTTGAACACTTCTAGGAGTAAACTCGTGATAATTAGTAGTAGCAAAGATTTCAACTCATTCATGGGTTTTGGGGCTTCAAATGTCCCTATAATATGAACTTCCATGGTAGGCCTATACTCTCTGCCTCATCATGGTTTCCATAGCAGAAGGAAACTATAAGAGATCATAAAGAAAGAGCTTCTCGGAGGCACAATTCCACAAATATAAGCTAGTGGGAAGTGGAAGGTGAAAGTGGTGGGGGCTGATGAGGTTAGAGGGTGAGATTGTGTGCCTGAAAAGGGGAGAGGAATTCAAGTTCAGAAAATATAATGAGGAAGTAATTAGCTAAAGGGCGAGAAAATATGAGGAAAATTCAATAGAAGTAGCTTTGATGGATTGGGGGAAGGCCTCAACATTGCAAGTTCAGTAAGAAATTATAACACCAAATTTGCTGAGGGGGATGAATCACTACAGGGTGAAAAACATAAAATTATACAAAAATGACTAATATTCCTTCTAAATACATATTATCAAGCTAGAAACTCCCAAAATATACCAGACATCCTGACACCAATGTACAATAAACAATTGCATACAAAATATTAGCTTGATCCTCATGCATAGCGAGATGGCTCAGGGGCAATCATAATTGTTTACCTCTTAGAATGAGTAATGTGAAAATTTAAAGTAGGCTTACAAACCATGCTAGTCTTCTAAGTACAAGAGGAATTAAAAGACTAATGAACTAAGGGAAATATGCCATTAGATAGACATGGGTGACATGTCTAATGGGGTGGTAACATAGTATGACACATTGATAAACAAATGAAATTGCATGTTCATTTTAATTCATTGCAGGCAGTGATGGAATGTCTCCCCCCTCTTGTAGCAAGTGGGACTGTTACCTCATTCCCCCCCTCTATCTCATGCTAGAAAACCCATCTAGTGATGCGTTATATGATTATTGAAATCAATGCAATTACTTGGTTTTCTTAGGCTTATTCGATACAATGCATATATTGAATGAGTGATAAAATGGATTGTATTTTCACTAAAATAAATGCATCTCATTCATTGGTTAAATGGTTTTCATAAAAAAAATTATAATAAAAGATTAGTATCACATAAAGGAAGTGTTAGTATTTACCTTCTAATAGAATATTTATTTTATAACATTATAGTATGTATTTCTAAATTGTTTTGCAATATATTAGTTTTGAAATCACTTAGTTTTCACTATATTAGTTACCAGTTTTCCCACTACTATTTCTTGAATCAATGCATATAATCATTTTTCATTATACAATTACTTCAATTAGTGCATCCAATCAAAGCTATGGATTATTAATGTGGTAATATAAATGAGAAAGCGAAAAATATTAAAAAATCATAGATTCCCAACTTCATTCTCACCTCCCACATAGCACTAAGCACACCAATTGTTTCAAAACATCTACACTACCAAGGAGTAGGAGCAACAAATACAAATAATATTAGTTACAAAGACCAATGCAATCCAAATGTAAACCATAATGGTGATGATTACAACATCAACAACAAAATATCACTATGTAAGCATCCACTTATAAATTGCAATATGGAGCCTTGCTACATCATCTCGTAAGTTTATTTCTAGGGAACATGAGCTCTAGTTTTTGGCGCTAATATGATTAAATTGAAAGTAAATTTCAATAAAATGTTGAATTTATTCATTGCATTTATTTTCCAATTAATCAGTTTAATGGATGACTATGAAGCTCCTATGTTCTTCCCCGAACTAGATTTTGAATCGAAATGTTGGTCATTCACTCTTAGCTTTGACCAATTTGAAGGAGAATATGAAAACCCAACCATTTCTAACCAATATCATGAAATCAAATGCCAACTAGATATAATTGACATATCAGAATCAATCCAGGAACCTGGGGTTTCCAACGACAGGACTTGGGCCCAAGAGCTGAACTTTTCCTAGATCAATACATGAATATCTACAGTGATGCAATGAAGATCTGATTCCAAGATTCAATATAATAAGCTGACACCCCCCTACAAATGCTAATATGATCCTTACTGCTAAATCCCATTGTCAAACTTTAGGTCAAGGGGTCATACTCAGAAAACCCCAAATTGATTTCGATCATGATTGAGGATTTTTCCACCGATGATGAGTTTTCCAGAGGTTAGTTGAAATTAACCCTCAAGTAAGAGAAGTTTTATGTTTTAACCTCTACCTTGAACTCCAACACTCTCAAAACTACTGAAACCCATATGGAGTATCCCAAAATCCTTGTATTGATAATCACTACGGAGGGCACAGAATGGGCAAGGATTTAACACAAAATTTTCATAATGTGGAGAGGCAAACATAGCACTGAGTGTTGATACATTGTTGGCTACCAAGCTTCTATCCATGAAATATACGCTGGATAAAACCATGGTGAATCAGCTATCAATGTGGACTTCTAGATCCGTCCCTGAACCAGTAGTCACTAAAGTGCATGATGGAGGGACAACTTGGACAACTAGCCAACCTCTTCAGATGGCTTTACCTCCAGAATTGAGGTGTCAGGAGAATGGGCTTCTCACAAGAAATAGTGAAATAGTATTATTCAATGGTAATAAAACATAATTTTTGTGTTCTTTGACTCAATGTTTTATTGAAATTGTTAGTGGAAAGGTCCAAGAGCAATAATGAAGTGCTTGAATTCAGTTAAAGGTTTTTGATTTAATTTTTATCCTTAGATTGTCTTAGTGCAGGTTGGATGATTTGTTTCTTGCTCACTCTGTTTCTCGAAGAAATATATTTATGGAAGAACTAGGAAATGAACTTACTGAAATTTCTGGACAGCTTATGGAGCATGTGAGGGGAGGAAGATAAGATAATTCCATTATTTCCCAGGTAGAGAAGAGTCTACTTCAAGTGGAGGAAAATGTTACCAAGCCTATTTATTCTTCAAGTTCCTTTTTCTTTATGGTTCACAGTGGAAATGTAAGATTTACCAAGAAAGTAGTTCAATAGCTTGGATTCTCAGGGCTTCAAATATTTCAACAGAGGAAAACTTTTCCTAGAGATTGGCTTAAAAATATTTCTTCACATCATCCATCCAACAGTTCTCCTCCTTTGTATTTAAATCATCGTATGTTCTAGAATTAAATCCCTGTGAGGAATTTATTCATTCTATCTATTCTAGTGAAGGTCTTTTGCGTCAGAAGATGGGAATAAAAGAACCAGGAACACCTTTAAGAAGGGAACGAATGGTCTTTCTACTTGATCTAATAATCTGCTATGGTGGGAAAATCATAGATGCTTATGGAAAATTTCTCTTTTAGTTTGAATATTGCAAAAAAAACTCTTTAGTAGTATGTAATTCCTTAAAGAAGAGGGAGTCTAGGAGTATCTTGGATCATTCATCTCTAGGAGAATGCGTAGGGACTCTGGCTGCTACAATAATTGCAAACTCAGCTTACAAAGCACTTGTTGATTCCTTTCAAAAAAAATTCCCATTGGGACATCCTTAAGGTAGTTGAGATCATCCTCCTTTTCTGTCATTAATGTTTTATTTTCAGTATGATTTCATTTTGTAAGACGATGTTATATTATTCAACGATGCAACTCTAAGATACTATTGAGGCTTCCAAAAAAATTTAAGTAGCATGGGTTCCCTTCTATGTAAATCATATTATTCATTACTCTATTTGCATTGTATTCTTTTCATGGTTGGAAAAAAGTACATGGACGGGGACAATTTTGTAGTAGAAAGTTGAAAAAGTATTTTGGATAGATATACATCCTGATATTTTTTACAATATTTTGTATTTTGAAACTCTACTACATCTTTATCAAATACATAATGCAAAAGTAAAAAATTAGATTCAATTATGTGGTTGGACAAAATGTGTGGTATTTTTGTTAGTAAGAGTTGTAATCTATCATCTCGATGTGTTGTCACTGGAGATGCATATATAAGGATATATTAAATTGGTATAACTATAGAGATAGCTAGGACAGTAACATTTGTGGACCATGTAAATATTTACAATAGGGAAAAATTGCAGAAAATTGTAGACAAGCAACAATGTAGAACCTATGTTGCAAAGGAGGTAATTATTGACAATGAAGAAAGTTGAAATTGGTGAAGTGGTTAACCATGGACTTCATGATACGGATTTTTCTTTCATTAATAATCCCCCAAGTGTCCCAAAACATTCATTATAGACATTAAAATCATACGTATTATAGCTCTAGAGTGATTATTAACGCTTTCATATGTTGGCCACTTGGTGCAGATTTTGATGGGGATTGCGGTCATGTTTTTTATCCCCAATCTTTAGAATTTCAAGTTGAGCTCTCTCAGATTCTAAGTGTGCCCAAAAAAATGTTTAGTTCATAATGTGGAGAGGCAAACATAGCAGAGAGTGTTGATACATTGTTGGCTACCAAGCTTCTATCCATCAAATATATGTTGGACTTCTGAAACCTTTCCTAAACTAGCAGTCACTAAATTGCATGATCGAGGGACATCTTGGACAAATAGTCAATGTCTTCATATGGATTTTCTTTTGCAATTGAACTGTGAGGAGAATGGGCTTCTCACAAGCAATAGTGAAATATTATTATTCAATGGTAATAAGACGTAATTGTTGAGTTCCTTGACTCAATTTTTTAATGCAATTGTTAAGTGCAAAGGTCCACGAGTGGCAGTGAAGTTCTTGAATTACGTTGAAGTTTTTCAGATTGAATTTTTATCCTTAGATGGTTTTAGTGCACGTTTGGATTATTTGGTTCTCACTCTGTTTCTCGAAGAAAGATATTTACGAAAGAGCTAGGAAATGAACTTACTGAAATTAGGCAGCTTATGAGGCATGTGAGGGGAGGAAGATATGATAATTACATTATTTCACAAGTGGAGAAGAATCTACTTCAAGTGCATGAAAATGTTACCAAGACTATTTCTTCTTCAAGTTCCTTTTCTCAGATGGTTGGCAGTGGAAATGTAAGATCTGCTAAGAAACGTGTTCAATAGCTTGGCTTCTTAGGGATTCAAATATTTCAACAGAGGAAAACTTTTCCTAGAGATTAGCTTAAAAATATTTCTTCACGTCTTCCATTCAATGGTTTTCCTCCTTTGGATCAACACAAGAAAGATGATTTTCCTAAAGTTTGTGGACATGCTAAATCATCTTATGTTTTTGAATTAAATGTCTGCGAGGAATTTATTCATTCTATATATTCTAGAGAAGGTCTTTTCTAACAGAAGATGGGAATAAAAGAACCACGAACACCTTTTAACATGGGAATGAATGGTATATCTACTTGATCTGATGATATGCTATGGTGGGATAGTCATAGATGCTTTTGGAATATTTCTCTTTCAGTTTGAATATGGGAACAAAAACTCTTCAGTAGCATGTAATTCCTAAAACAAGAGGGAGTCTAGGAGTAGATTGGATCATTCATCTCTAGGAGAATGGGTAAGGACTATGGCTTCTACAACAATTGCAAACTCAGCTTACAAAGCACTTGTTGATTCCACTCAAAAACAAAATTCCCCTTGTGACATCCTTAAGGTGGTTGAGATCATCCTCCTTTTCTATCATTAATGTTTTATTTTCAGTATGATTTCATTTTGTAAGAGGTTGTTATCTTATTAAAAGACGCACCTCTAAGATACCATTGAGGCTTCTTATAAAAATTAATTAATATGAGTTCCCTTCTATGTACATCAGATTATTCATTCATGTATTTGCATTGTATTTTTTCATGGTTGGAAAAAGGTACTTGGACAAGGACAACTTTGTAGTAGAAACTTGAAAAAGTCTTTTAGGTAGATATACATCTTGATATTTTTTACAATATTTTGTATTTTGAAATTCTACTACAACTTTATCAGATACCTAGAATCAAATTGCCAACAATCAACTTTCCTGGAAATGAAAAAAGTAAAAAATTAGATTCAAATATGTGGTTGGAAAAAACGTGTAATTTTTTTGTTAGTAATAGTTGTAATCTAGCATCTCGATGTGTTGTCAATGGAGATGGATATAGAAGGATAAATGAAATTGGTATAACTTGAGAGATATCTAGGACATTAACATTTATGGAGCGTGTAAATTATTACAATAGGGAAAAATTGTAGAAACTTGTACACAAAGGACAATGTAGAACCTATGTTGCAAACGAGGTAATTATTGACAATGAAGAAAGTTGACACTGGTGAAGTGGTTAATCGTGGACTTCATGATGGGATTTTTTTTTTCATTAATCATCCTCCAAGTGTCCACAAACATTCATTGCAGCTATTAAAATCATACATACATCTGAGTTCTACAATGATTATTAACCCTTTCATATGTTGGCCACTTGGTGCATATTTTGATGGGGATTGCGTTCATGTTTTTTATCTGCAATATTTAGAATCTCAAGCTGATATTTCTGAGATTTTAAGTGTGGCCAAAAAAGACTTAGTTCATAATGTGGAGAGGAAAACATAGCACTAATTGTTGATACATTCTTGGTTGCCAAGCTTCTATCCATCAAATATAAGTTGGATAAAACCACACCGAATCAACTATCAATGTGGACTTCTGGAGCCTTGTCTAAACCAAGAGTCACTAAAGTACATGATGCAAGGACATCTTGGACAACTAGCCAACTTCTTCAGATGGCTTTACCTCTATAATTGAACTATGAGGAGAATGGGATTCTCAGAAGCAATAGTAAAATACTATTACTCAATGGTAATAAAACATAATTGCTCTATTCTTTGACTCAATTTTTTAATGCAATTGTTAAGTGCAAAAGTGTAGGAGCGATAGTGAAGTGCTTGAATTCAATTGGGGGTCTTTGATTGAGTTTTTATCCTTACATGGTTTTAGTGCAAGTTTGGATGATTTGCTTCTTGCTCACTCTATTTCTCGGAGAAAGATATTTACAAAAGAGATAGGAAATGAACTTACTAAAATTTTTAGGTGGCTTATGAAGCATGTGAGGGGAGGAAGATATGATAATTCCTTTATTTCCCAAGTGGAGAACAATCCAATTTGAGTGCAGGGAAATGTTACCCAGCCTATTTCTTCTTCGGGTTCCTTTTTTCTAATGGTTGGCAGTGGGAATTTAATATCTGATAAGAAAGTAGTTCAATAGATTGGCTTCTAAGGGCTTCAAATATTTCAAGAGAGGAAAATGTTTCCTAAATTTTGGCTTTAAAATCTTTCTTCATGTCTTCCATTCAATGGTTCTCCTCCTTTGGATCCACACATGAAAGATGACTTGCTTGAAGTTTGTGGACTTGTTAAATCGTCATATGTTTTTGAATTAAATCCTTGAGAGGAATTTATCCATTCTATCTATTCTAGAGAATGTCTTTTCTTTCAGAATTTGGGAATATAAGAACCAGGAACACCTTTTAAGATGGGAATGAATGGTATTTCTACTTGATCTAATGATCTGATATGGTGGGACAATCATAGATGATTATGGAAAATTTATCTTTCAGTTTGAATATGGGAACAAAAACTCTTTAGTAGCATGTAATTCCTCAAACAAGAGGGAGTCTAGGAGTAGCTTGGATCATTCATCTCCAGGAGAACATGTAGGGACTTTGGTTGCTACAACAATTGCAAACTCAACTTACAAAGCAATTGTTGATTCCTTTCAAAAAAAAATTACCGTTGGCCCACCACAATTACGGAGAACTAGATGGATGTAGGTTCAAAGAATAGAGTAAACTAACTTGTGTACCCTAGAGCCTTGGGATAGGCACCTTATAATTTTCAAGGATAGATAAGGGAGGGAGCTTCACTTAAGTCACCTCGAAAGAATTTGATGAATTTTTTTCCCAAGGAAGATAATAAATTAAAAGTACCAACAAAAATATGGTGAATATTCAGAAACCTTTATCCATAAACTTGAACAAGATAAATAAAGATAGGTTACTCAATTTGTCATGCATCCATCAAAATTAACCAGTAATCATGCATGAAAAGAGATCTATCCATATCAGCAAGGCTTTCCTCATCAAGATCTACCAATATCCATCAAAAAGAGAGAACTATCCACGTTAACACAAACTCCTTAAGAAGTCACTCAACTCATCCATCCATATCCAAAATTCAAAAAAAAGAAGAGAAAGATTCATATATTTGATACTTACTAAGAAATTTCTCCGCAAAACCCATCATGAGAAAATGAGAAATGCACCATTATTTATAGTATATACAATAGGTTCTTAGCTTCTTTTACAATTAAAATATTAATTTCTAAGCTAAATTCCCTATTCTAGTCTATGTAGCGAAAATAAATCCCTCTTCTAGAATTAAATAATATAGAAAAATACAAAATAGGGGCTTTTCAAGCCATATACACAACACTACGGGGCAAAATCCCCAAAAATGACATTAATTCTAATGAAGGGGCAAATTAGGGGTTCCAATGCAAAATAATCCAGCCTCCAAAGGTCCTTCAACATAGCAACATCCATCCTCCAAAAACCCTTCAAGATTACTTCATAAGTCATGCAAACACAAACCAAAAATGCCTTCCATGGGTGGCCATGCTGACCTCCAAACTCATGAGTCATTAATGAGCCTACATGCCATCCAATGACACATCTGCCAAAGCAAAACCCCATTCTTTATTCTCATGTGGACATAAAAACTTTCAACACATCATGCAAGGGTTCCAAAGCCTTGCATCATCTCCCAACATAGTAATAACACTTTAGCAAAAGGATAACTTTCTCCCTTCAAATTGATCACAATTTTAACAAAATGCTCAACTTATACAAGGGTCGGCTCATTCTTTACACCACAGGTCAGCTCAGTCTTTACACAACAGGTTGGCTCAACTATCCAAGCTCATATTTAAGGTCAGCTCCGTCACAACTCTACTTCACAACTATGCACACATATACATAAACTTTATTCATCTCCAAATCATCACCATTATTTGAGGTATTATATTTCAAAACTGGGTTGCACATCTCTTCATTTTTAGCCTAGTTCTGACTTGGTTTGGGAAATCAGAACAATTCTGAAATAATGCTACAATAGTCCTACCTTTTGATCTTTTACTGCATCTACCTCCAAAATGTGTGAGAAGGGGGCTCAATATTCTATGTAGGAGGGATGCCACGAGAAAAGCAACTATAGGAAATCACATCAATACCTAATCTCATGACACTTTCATACATTGTTGCATGCAATCAAGATCCATTTCACCTCTATTATCTTGGAAAATAAGAGCTGGATTGTTGGGTCTAGTGTTCTAAATTTTGTCCACAATGACAAAAGTTGCACCACTTGAATCTAACCAACTCCATTATCAAGCAATTCCGACCATTATATAGAATAGGAGAGGGCATCCAGAGAGCTAAGGCTAAACACTACCCCTCCTTGCCCATGCCTATTCCTATGAAAAATGCTTTGATTCTCCCCCTGCCAACAACTCTATTAGTGACCAAAGACTAAAACCAAAACTCTCAATTTCTTATAAGAGCAAAGCATCATGCTCAATGCTTCAAATAGATTGGAAATGTGTCCACATCTTGTATTTACCAAGTCATCCTGAACATTTCTAGGGGATGAAATGGATGAAATGTGTATAGATTGCAAGCAAAGATCCATTGTTGTGAAAGTTCATGTAGTTTCAAACGTGTATACAAGACTTCATGTTCAAGTTCCAGTGTGGGAGAAAGATCATTTGAGTTTGTCAACCTACTATGCTTATAGGGAAGAAGAGCAACTTTGTCATGTGGGTTGTGTGTTTGTTGTTGAACCAAAAGACCATATTTTATCTGGATTCTAGGTTTCAAGCATAGCAACCCATTGAATTCCCCATAGCATTGGCTCTGATTCCTTTTCCTTCACCCAACATGGTCCACCCATCATCCCTATGATGACTATGCTAAGGCTGGAGCTGAATGGAGAAGTTGTCGGTTGTGAAGCTCATGCATTGTTGGGAAACCTTGTGGCTTATTCGGCATGAAGGTTGCATCGATGAATAATATTTGATCAAATGACTGGGAAAATAGCACGTAAACATGGATTCAAAAGATTAAGGTAAGTCACATTTGAACACGTACTAACCATGGTAGATGTAACTAAATTTTTGATGGTAAATTGTGTGAGAGATCTGCCGGAACACAAACAAAAGCACTAGGAGTCATATACTAGCCCTGTCAATTATCCCGTACTAATGAATGACCTATGGATTTGATTTTATCTATATTTGCATCATTGCATGGCAATGTCCTCGAGAGTGTGAAATTTTGTGATGCATATTCTGGCAAAAATCATTGCACTAGCATTGGACATAAGCAACACCACCTACAAAAATCCAAGTTCCATTAAGTACAACTTCATATGCTCGTTCTTCATAGCCAAATACAACATAGATATAGCCTTTTTCTAGCCCCATAAGGATTCAAAATTCCACCCAAGTTGGTTGTTAGATAATCAGCAAAGTCAGGCATGTATTCATTAATTCATAGACACCCATAAGTTTTGGGACACCCTTAAGGTAGCTAACATCATCCTCCTTTCTTTTCATTAATTTTTTGTTTTCAATATGATTTCATTTTGTAATAGGTTTTTATATTCTTCAAAAATGTGCCTCTAAGATAAAATTGAGGCTTCTTAAAACATTTAAGTAATATGTGTTCCCTTCTATGTAAATCATATTATTCATTCCTCTATTTGCATTGTATTCTTGTCATGGTTAGAAAAAAGTACATGGACGGGGTGGAAGTTGTATAATGTTAGCAAGCTAGAATGTTTTGATTATTATCCTCATAGCTTTAAAGAAATAATAGGTGAGACCCTTTGAGATTTAGTGTTAAGTGTTTAGTGTTTAGTGAGTTACTTTGACATTTTTTCATTCCTTGATACATTCTTTTTCTCCCATGACGAAAACCTCATGGGGAAACAACAACGCTTTCACACTTTTTTGGATTACATCCTTATTAAACATGAATGTGTAGACTAGTGTGTCTAATTTAAGGGGGGATTAGAACTAGACATCTAGTGGCATGGAACTCACTAAATGCCTACCAACAATGGTGACTATTAGTTGAGTTAACCCTTAGGTTCATATGTATGGAACACTTAGCCCCACAATTGACCACATAAGAAAGAATGCAATAGTTGGTACCAATAGGTTGGTTGTTTAGTGCAATAATCTATTGATAGCCTGTATTGAAAACTAGGCTCTATGCTATTGCAATATTGATTATGCACATCAAGATCTGGGTCCCTTTTTTTGTTGGAAACCTCATCATTTATCCTTTCTCAACTAAATATATAGTTTTGTAGATCACTCTCCTCCACATATAGGGAATCCATACAATTTGAAACAAATACGTATTGTTGGAAATCTGGAAGATCTCCTTGGATTCCTTCAAAATTATCCCTAGAATATCCTCAATACATTTGTTCTTCAACGAAAGTAAGAACGATGCCACATACTTCATCTTTTTTCAAATGCCACAATATGAATTTCTTCTTCTTTAGTGCTTTCCTTCGCCAAAATTTCATCACCTATTATGCAGATCAACATATGGAACATTTTCTTGACGATATGGAAAAGGATGATTAACATCATCAAAATCAGGGGAACACTCTCCTTGTATTTCCTCATGATCATAACTATGATAAATGAGATTTCCTTGAAAATTCATGATATATGACCTCATAATTTGTTGTGGAAAATATTTAAATTCATTTTTACCGAAGTATAGGTCATTTTCATCACTAGTGTCTTCATATATATGGCTGTCATTTTTTTCTTGTTCAAATTCTGGGCACAAAACGTTTTTAGTAGCATGTTCTCTATATCTTGTCTATCTTTTTTGGGGAACAATATTATCCTCAGGTTTTTGCAAATCAATTGAAATATCATGATAATTTTCTTCCATTTTTGGCACATCTCCTTGGCCTTCTTCATGAGGCTTGAGTTTTACACCATTATCATAAAGGATTCAAAAGGAACCCTTTCTACCCTTACCGGAATACACTTCTTAATGATTCCTCCATCAACTTCATGTTCATCACATAGCACCATATGGTCTTCTACCTCTAAGAAAGCTTCATCATGATCTTCATGAATTCCTTTATCTCCTTCCAAAGGGTAATGAGACCTTCTTGCTGTAGGGTTTCCAAGAAGTGCTGATATATATAGTCAAATTCTGTAATCTTGGCCATCCATGCTTGAGAAATATTTGAACCTGATCTTTGAGACAAGGTCTGATCCTGGGCTACAAGAGTGCTTGATGCATCTACAATACCCCTTGTCCCAAGGGAAGGGTAAATAATGTCATCTTGACATATTTGTGTAGTTTCTCAAATTCTTAAATATGCCTCATAAAGGCCAATACATGTGGAACGATAGCCAAAGAGGCACCATCAAATGCTGTAAGCTTCTCATATAATTCCGAAGAATCCTTATTGGTATAATAGGATATTCTAAATATCCAATATGGGAAACAATATATGTAAATCCCAAGGAGACATCTTTCATCCATGGATGTCTTCAACTATGAATTCAAATATGCAATTCCATGCCTTTTTCGCAATCGAGTTTCCAAGATGAGCTATCAAATTCCTTGGATTGTTGCTGTCTTAAGATGAAAAAACTCTAAGGGTTGTTGTTGTTTAAAGTTGAAAAAACTCCTTGGCTTCCTTTAAAATTCTCCCTAGAATATCATCCATTCATTTGTTCTTTAAGGACAACAAGAATGATTGCACATACTTCATCTCTTTCACATGTCGCAATATGAATTTCTTCTTCTTTAGTGCTTTCCTTTGCCAAAATTGTGTCACCTGCTGGGTGGATCAACATCCGGAAAATTTTCTTGGGGATAAGGAAAAGGATCATTACCATCAACAAAATCAGGGGAAAGCTCTCCTTGTATTTCCTCATGATCATAACTGTCATAAAGGGGATTTCCTTCAAAATTCCAAATATATGACCTCATACTTCACTGTAAAAAATACTTAAATTCTTTTTTACCCAAGTATATGTCACTTTCTTCACTGCTGGCTTCATATATGTGGTTTTTATTGTTGTCTTCTTCAAATTTTGGGCACAAATCATTTTTAGTATCATGTTCTTTGTATATTCTCTATCTTTTTGGGCAATAATTGTATCATCAGGGTTTTGCAGATCAATTGAAATATCATGATAATTTTCTTCCATTTTTGGTATATCTAATTGGCCTTCTTCATGAGGCTTGAGTTTTGTAACATTATCATAATGGATTCAAAAGGAACCCTTTCTACCATGACTGGAATACCCTTCTTAAGGATTCTTCCATCAACTTAATGTTCATCACATAACACCATCGGGTCCTCTTCCTCTAAGAAAGCTTCATAATGATCTTCATGAATGCCTTTATCTCCTTGAAAATGGAAATGCAACCATCTTGTTTTAGGGTTGCCAACAAGTTTTGGTACATATCTTCAAATTTATGCAATCTTGGGCATCCATGCTTGAGAAAGCTTTGAACCTGAGATTTTAGACAAGGTATGCTCTTTGGGTTGCAAGGGTGCTTGAAATAGCTATAATTCCCTTGTCCCAAGGAAAGGGTAACTAATGTCATCATGACATATTTGTGTCTTTTCTCAAATTTTGAAATATGCCTAATAAAGGCCAATACATGTGGGATGATAGCCAAAGAGGCACCATCAAATGTTGCAAGCTTCTCATATAATTCCAAAGAAGTCTTATTGGGTATCTTGGGATATTTTCAATCTCCAATATAGGAAAGAATATGTGTAAATCCATGGAGCCATCTTTCATCCATGGAAGTTTTCAACTCTGAAAATTCAAATTTGCAATTCCATTCATTTTTCACAATCGAGTTTTCAAGATGAGCTATCAAATTCCTTCCACTTTGGTTGTCTAAAGTTGAAAAAACCCCTTGGCTTCCTTCAAAAATATCCTTAGAATACCCTCCATACATTTGTTCTTCAAGGATAACAAGAGAGATGCCACATACTTCATCCTTTTCACATGCTCCAATATCAATTTCTTCTTCGTTAGTTCTTTTCTTTGCCAAAATTGCATCACCTGGTACATGGATCAACATCTGGAACATTTTCTTGAGGATATTGAAAAGGATCATTACCATCAACAAATTTAGGGGAGCACTCTCCTTGTATTTCCTCATGATCATATCTATCATAAAGGGGATTTCCTTCAAAATTCATGATATATGACCTCATACTTCATTGTACAAAATATTGAAATTCTTTTGTACCCATGTATAGGTCAATTTCTTCATTGATGGCTTCATATATGTGGCTGCCATTGTTGTCTTCTTCAAATTCTATGCACAATGCTTTTTTAGTAGCATGTTATTTGTATCTTCCTATATTTTTGGGGAACAATTTTATCATTAGTGTTTTGCAGATCAATTGAAATATCATGATAATTTTCTTCCATTTTTGGCACATATCATTGGCCTTCTTCATGAGGCTTGAGTTTTACACCATTATCATAAAGGATTCAAAGGAAACCTTTCTTTCGTTATTAGAATACCCTTCTTAATCATTCCTCCATCAACTTCGTGTTCATCACAAAGCACCATAGGGTCTTCTTCCTCTAAGAAATCTTCATCATGATCTTCATGAATTCCTTTATCTCCTTCAAAAGGAAAATGAGAACTTCTTGCTGCAGGGTTGCCAACAAGTGTTGATATATATCTTCAAATTTATGCAATGTTGGGCATCCATGCTTGAGAAAGCTTTCAACCCGAGCTTTCAGACAAGGTATGCTCTTTGGGATGTAAGAGTGCTTGAGCCAGTTGTAATCCCCTTGTCCCAAGGAAATGATCAATAATGTCATCATGACATCTTTGTGTCTTTTCTCAAATTTGAAATATGCCTCATAAAGGCCAATACATGCCAGGTGATCGCCAAAGAGGCACCATCAAATGTTGCAAGCTTCTCATATAATTTCGAGGAAGTCTTTTTGGGTGTCTTGGGATATTCTCAATATCCAATATAGGAAACAATATGTGTAAATCCCCTGGAGCCATCTTTCATCCATATAAGTATTCAACTATGAAACTTCAAATTAGAAATTCCATACCTTTTTCACAGTCGAGTTTCCGAGGTAAGTTGTCAAATTTCTAGGACTATTGTTTTCTAATGTTGAAAAAGCTCTAAGGACTGTTGTTGTCTAAAGTTGAAGAAGCTCATTGGCTTCCTTCAAAATTCTCCCTAGAATATCCTCTATACATTTGTTCTTCGAGGACACCAAGAATAATGCCACATACTTAATCTTTTTCAAATGTCACAATATGAATTTATGCTTCCTTAGTGCTTTCCTTTGCCAAAATTGCATCACTTGCTGTGTGGATCAACATCTAGAACATTTTCTTGAGGATATGGAAAATGATCATTGCCATCAACAAAATGAGGGGAACACTCTCCTTGTATTTCCTCTTGATCAGAACTATCATAAAGGGGATTTCTTTCAAACTTCATGATATATGACCTTGTACTTTGCTATAGGAAATATCTAAATTGGTGTTTACCCAAGTATAGGTCATTTTCTTCATTGGTGGCTTCATATATGTGGTTGTCATTGCTGTCTTCTTTAAATTCTAGGCACAAAGATTTTTTAGAAGTATGTTCTTTGTATCTTGTCTATCCTTTTTGGCAACAATTTTATCATAAGGGTTATGCAGATTAATTGAAATATCATAATAATTTTCCTCCATTTTTGGCACATATGCTTGGCCTTCATCATGAGGCTTGAATTTTGCACCATTATCATAAAGGGTTGAAAAGAAACACTTTCGACCATGACTAGAATACCCTTCCTAGTAATTCCTCGATCAACTTAACACCATAGGGTATTCTTACACTAAGAAAGCTTCATCATGATATTCATGAATTCCTTCGTCTTCTTCAAAGGGAAATGAGACCTTATTGATGTAGGGTTGCCAACGAGTGCTGATATATATCTTCAAATTTCTACAATCTTGGCCATACATGCATGAGAAAGCTTTGAACCTGAGCTTTGAGATAAGGTATGCTCTTTGGGCTGCAAGAGTTCTTGACCCAGCTGCAATCCCCTTGTCTCAAGGAAAGGGTAAAAAATGTCTTGAAATATGCCTCATAAAGACTAATACATGTGGGATGATAGCCAAAGAGGCACCATCAAATGTTGCAAGCTTCTCATATAATTCTGAAGAAGGCTTATTGGGTATCTTGGGATATTCTCAATACTTAATACAAGAAACAATTTTTGTAAATCCCAAGGAGCCATCTTTCATCCATGGAAGTCTTCAACTATCAAAATTCAAATTTGCAATTCGATACCCTTTTCACAATCGAGTTTCCAAGATGAGCTGTCAAATTCCTTCAACTATTGTTGTTTAAAGTTGAGAAAACTCTTCTTTATCCTCCATATAATCCACTAGTGTGTCCTCCATGATTTTCCCTTTAACTTTTAGCCCTAGATTACTACATATGTTGACCCAAACTATTTAATTTACAAATTGAAGAATTTGTTGTGTATTATTAATACTTACGCTATGAAAAATAAATTGGGTAAACAAGAATGACAAAAAATTATAGAGATAAAAGAATTTTTAGTGTTTTAAGGGCATACTGTCTCCATGCCGTTGAGATGGGTGTTGCTTACTGAAATGTTTCATTATGATTCCCTTTTTGTGAACTTTGTGAAAGACACTACGAAATGTTTTCCAGTGTGAGGGTGCATTTTGCAAAATAATGTGCTTGTGGGTTCCCCTCTTGAAAATGAAAATTGGGATGTTTGGATGCCCCTGCACCCTCTCTGATCATTTTAAGAAGAAATATAAAGCTACAAAAGATATATTCATTTAGCAATGATTTCTTCTATCTAGCAACATGGAGGTAAGGTCAAACCATTGTTTCCTTTTAAATTCTCAATATATATATATAGTTTTTCTATTTTTGTTTTATGTTATCATTTATAACATTAAAACTTGGATGTGGGGCTTGTTACTACAAAATATAGCACCATA
Source organism: Pinus taeda (assembly GCA_000404065.3). Classification (NCBI taxonomy): domain Eukaryota; kingdom Viridiplantae; phylum Streptophyta; class Pinopsida; order Pinales; family Pinaceae; genus Pinus; species Pinus taeda. Next base: position 33,356 of record APFE031383508.1, read on the forward strand.
TCATTAGACCACTATTATCTCTATTGTTATTGTCAAATTTAGAATATTTTCTATATCTTTTAGTTTGCCATGTGGTGAGTTGACTATTAGTCTTTGAGTTGTTGAGACGTTGCAAGGTCTGACTTGTGTGCCATCAATTTATATATTGATGGATGATGACGGGGGTGAAAAAATGTCGAGTCGTTGGATGATAACTTCTGTTACTATAAAAGGAATTTAATTATTTATATAATAATGTTACATATGAGGCTTATAACAAGAGTGGATTTAAGAGGTTGCTGCCACACAAGGACACTACAAAATGACTTCTGATAGGTTCAGGAGTATGGTTTATTGAGGTGGTATCAATCATTGGCCATCATTGTAGTCTCTGTGGTCTTATCATCTCTTTCTATGATCCAATTGGTATTCCCATCATCTCTCAAGAAATAGTGCTCCTTATTCTCTAGAAATTGTGCTCCCTTGTGTCACACATTTAGTAAACTTTCTATGATTTTACCTTGATGTAGTGGCTCAAAGTTTTTTATTCATACAAAAGATCATGATAGTTACAAAGATATAATGGGTTTGTTGATTTCTTACACTCTATCTTATTTTCTTTTGTCTGGTAGGGCATGGTAGTTTTGGAACTTGAATCATTAATGCAGATGTTAAAGGGCCACAAAAGCATGCTTGGAGAGATGAGTATCCTACAAGCATAAACTTATGAAATTATTGGTTTGTGGAACTCCCCAAAGATATGTATTTGTAGACGGATTCCTTGGAAAGAAGTTCCTTCACTATTTCCATAAAAGGAATGTGAACTACTAAATAGTCCTCCTACAATCCAAATGCAGTAGGATTTGTTCCCTCAACACTTATAGATGCACCTAGAAGTGCAAACTATAGAGATGTATTAAAGTTAGAAGCTGTCTTAAATGAAACCAACTCAACAACCTTTAGTACCTTTGGTGATGAGAAAATGAAATATTGGCATTTGAGACTTCTTGAGACATTACACCAGATTTTAGAAGAGATGCTTTGTAAGAGTCTAAGGGCTTTTTGTCAGGATGTTTGACTGGCCATGATTATCTATGAGCTTCCAAATCTGAAGGTGTAATGGAAAGCATGCAACTAGATTTTGACAAGATGTGTCAAAGTGTTGATGTCAGTTTTCCAAATAGGAATTCTAAATTTGCATTTCCTCGACATGTGTAAGGAAAATCCAATAGTGGAATGGAACCTCTATCTGCTTCTAGTGGATGGGAGTGTTATAGACATATTTGGGCACTGTAACCCCAATCAAATATGTCCATAAACCAAGGGTTTCTGAGTCCCTAAAAGTGTTTTTTCATGCCCTAGAGGAACAAGGTCAGCTGATTACATCATCTCCCAGAAGTTCTCCACAGAAAACGGCTCAGAACTAATCAAAACTAGACCATACAAACTGCCCAGTGTAGAGGGTGCAATGCATCTCACCTGCTCAATGTAAAAAGTGGGATTCATACTAGAAAGCCCTTCTGTAGGGTGCGATGGGCGAGAGTAGACAAATGGTAGAGACAGTTTGCAAGGTGGATGATCATGGAATCTTCCAAAAACATCTCCTATGACACTTGCCTCTCTGAATTCGCCAAGGGATGAGTAAGAGATCATCATTCTCCAAGTGGAATCAAGAACGATTAGAGAGAGGACACTAATCAAAATCATAGAAGCTAACTAACCCCCCTTGCAATCATCTATATATGGATCCCTCATCCCAGAGATCCACAGGCTGGAATCTTGTATCTTGTAAGGAAGTCCTGTTGGTTTCCTGGTGCAATATCATAGCGTTGGGTGATCTAAGCTTTTCATGAGGTCAAGAAGGGTTTCATGCAGGGAGGATGACGCTAGGTCAAATCAATGGGTTGTAATCCTCTCTTCTAACGTCTATATCAATAAATCTATTCAAGATTTCCTCCACATTCTTGTATGTTAGCTGATATATGCATGTATGTGGTCAATATATATCTGGTCCTATATTGTTTATGATTGTAGATCTCTGCACTTTGAAGGTATTATGCTTCTTTAACTTTTCAGGTACTCTTTGAAGCGGAGTGGTCAAGGGAAGAGCGGAAAATATTTGTCAAAGAGGAGAAGGAACAAGCAGAGAACCAAGCGAAAGATCAAGGTTGGTATTGTTTGCTCCTCTCCTATCTACTTCTCATAAAGGAAAGTGAAAGTAACTTTAATCTGTTTGTTTCTAAGATAGATACCTGTCTTAATCGGACTAGCAACTCTGCATAGACACTAGATTTTCCGATAACAAAATGGTGACTCCACTGGGGAGTGACTAGTTTGTTTGCTTGTCTATATTTGTTTACTTTATAAACTTATAGACAGAGCCTGAAGTAAAGCCAAGTAGCCTTCGAACTACATTTTCTATGCAAGTGCAAAGTAGATCAATGTTGCTTCAGTCTATCTATGGGTTTTGTTTATAAACTGAACAATTGATTTTCAAACATCCTAATTGCTTTGTGGTGGCTCAAGTAGCCTCATTAGATCAGCCCTTGTGATTTGTGTTTACTGTCTATCATTTGCTTGGCGTAAATCCCTGAACTAAGCTGCAAACTGTGACCCAGAACCAAGTTGAAGTCTCGTCCCTAGACCATTGCACCTTCTCCTCTTGGGAATCTAGATGCATCGCACCTCCCATGTGCAATAAGTGAGATGCATCACACTTTCCTTGTGTTACAGGTGCGATGATCAGATAAGACCTCTTCTGCTTACATATCTTGGTTTCTTGTTCACTCTCTTCAGCTTTATTCAGGAGTTTTGCTATCTGTGATCAGTATACCTCTGTGGAAACTCCCTTCCTTTGCATGATTCAACCTCCATAGTACAAAGAGTTGTAAATGTTTTTATGTATTGTTCGCCATTTACTATTCTCTTTTACAAAGAAGTAGCGTAATCAAGCTGTCATCTTTTGATTTGAAAGTGTCGCAAGTGTCGTTTTCAGTCAAAGAAAAGAATCCTATTGTTCTTGATGGTCTATTACACTGTTACTCTTGTATTTGATTTGAATTAATAGTTTTTCAAGTGTTGAAAGCAATTTTCAATTCAAAATCGCAAAGTGTCATCATTATCTTCCTTTCGTTTTTTGAAAAGAAAGTCATTAGTACTGTCGCTTGAAATGATTCAAATTTGTACTTAGCATTCTTTTTGTCATTCACACATTAAGAAAGTGAAAAAAAATACATGCATGTGCATTTGCATTTAGACTGCTTGTTGGTTTGATTTAGGACAGTGCATCCAGTGTGTGCTCTCTGCTCTATGTTGAAAAGAATCTCATTTCTCTTTCCTTAGTAGCTAGGATTTCATTGCAAAAAGAAGATTAAACGTTTGTTTATCATCTTAGATTGCATTTTAGGAATTGTATATCTACATCACGCGGTGAATCTTAAAGGCAAACTTCTTAAGAAAGATCAACTATAAAATAAATTCCATGAACATAAAAATGCTTTGGAAGTCTAGGCTAGAGACGTATTCTAGCGTCATAAAGCCTGGTAACTATCACTTTCATTGTAGGTTGGGTGATTCCTCCTCTTTGAGATGACAAGTGCCAGTACGGACTTGTGCTCCAACATACCGTCAAGTATATATTGGGAGACCACAATAGGCTATATCCTTTATCCTTAGGAAGTTGTGTCTACCGCCCTATCAATCACAATGCACTGAACACAGCATTTGGGAAGATTGACTACCGTACCATAAAAAGTATTCTGTAGTTTTGCGATTGGTTTGGTAATCCCTCTGTCTAGATTTCTAGACTAGTCTCTTTCATTCCTTTTCAGACTCCTTAAAGGAAAAGGTCCACCTGAGCACTTGTCACTTCAGGCTCATTAAAAATCGAAGGCAACTAGAGTCATCTTTAGCTTTTTCTTGACTCTTAAAAATTGAAAAAGCAAGTTGTGTCAAAGCGTCTAAAATTCATTAAATTCGGAATCATTTTTCCCTTTTATTTTCAGTTGATCAAGTAATCTACAATCATGGAAGAAAGTAAATCGAAACCCCATCGTTCGTGGAGACTTATGCGTCAACCATCTTTGACCCCGAAAACGAAACTATTCCGGACAAAGTGAACTCGTTTAACCTGATCAAAGTCCCCTGGTTTGGTTGGAACAAGTGTTTTGACATCCTCAGAGACTCCGGTTACTCCAACCATTTCTGGAATCCATGCCTCTATAGAAGAAATTCCGCAGACACAAGAGGACATTAGAACTGATCCTAGTGTAACGATAAACACTTCTAGTCCTGAACCGGCTCCACCTACAGCTAATTCGGAAGGTGTTATTTCCCAAACACCTGTCGCTGCAGAACCTATACCTTCTTCGGCACCAGAAATATTTTACGGACCTGACGGTCTACCTCTCCCACCTGGTTTGATTGCTATAGAACAGATTATGGATGATCCTTCGTCCAGTGCTCCAGTGCATTTTGGAGCTGGGATCACCCTATGTCCTTCTTCATCAGAAGTTAGTCTCCCTTCATCACAAGTTCCTGTAGAATTGCTAGGAAATCTCTTGGATAGACTAGATATGTCTGAACAACCCTCGACGTCTAGGACTGTGTCATCTTACGCAGGTGTAGCAGAACCTCCTGCTGCTACTCCAATAATGTTCGTCGGTATACCATCTATCCCAACTAGCTCTCAACTGCTAGATGGAGTCCATCCAGGGACTGTTTCGATAATATGGTCTGTTCCCATTTGTTCGTCTGGAATAATATCTAGAATCTCTTATGTTGAGTCTCGACAAATTGATCCTTCGCAACAGTATCAATTTGGGCAGTCCTGTCCCCAAAGGCCAATTTGCCACCATATGGGGGGCAGTATACCCTTTCATTGTTTCCTCTGGGAGAACAACCATATGGGAGTTCGCAACATAATTCGGGTCATGCTGGGATTACATCCAATGGTTGGGTGCCAATACTACCTCAACAACCAAGAGTTGTATACTCAATGCAACAAAGCCTCCCTGTGTCGAATATCCCCACTACACCGACCATTGTGATAGTGTCACAAGTACAAGTGTTGCCTGTTGTATGCCAACGTCAAGTTTCTCAGGGTGCAGTACAATAGCCTCCTGTCTCCACGACACAGCTGCAATCACCAATTAGTGGCTCCCTAACCAGAGCGACCCAGGTTCAAACGGGTACTATTACCCCTCATCTTGGTCAAATGGCCAGTATTGGACAACAGCAAATGGTTTCAAAACCATGGCTGGTGCAATATCAACAACCACAATTCCAACAAGCTGAGCAGCTAATCTTTGCAAGTAATGGGTAGCCGTATATTCAAAATAGTCAACATCAATCATTTCATAATGGTTATGCTCATCATCCTTACCAAAGTTATCAGCATCAAATGCATTATGCTGGTATGCAAAGACCCACTGCTCAGGCGATACCATCCTATCTTGGGTATGCTTCGTCGAACCTGAATCAACAGTTGCCCTTCATGGCAACTTTAGAGTTACTGGATCTAAATCGGCTAACAAACGATCCAATTGCTTATGCCCCTTGGTGGCCGGCGATTAGTCATAAACTTCCGTTAGATATTCCTAGATTTAATGGAAATCCGGGTGAAGACCTATCAAATCATGTGATGACCTTTCATCTGTGGTGTTCGTCCAATACTCTAAATGATGATTCGATTAGGCTTCACCTTTTTCAGCGGACGTTAACTGGTCTAGCAGCAAAATGGTACATTGAATTGCCTAGAGCTTCATTTGATAACTTCAGTACCCTTGCCACAACCTTTTTAACCCATTTTCAATTACCTATAAGGTACGAAACAGGAACAAAGTTTCTTACAAATTTCAAACAGACGACAACCACTCATATATCTGATCATATCCATGAATGGCGGCATCGTCGTAGAATGGTAAAAACATATGTTCCTGATCAACTGTTAACTGAATGGTTTATTAAGTCATTATTACCTTCTATCACAGAATATGTGGCAAAAGGAGGAGTCATCACTGAAGAGCAAGTCATTGCTCGCGCACAATATCTAGACTTGATCTATACTCAGTCTGGCACACTCTATGACAAAATCCCTGATGCTCCTAGAGTAGAATTTTCCATTCCTTCTCCTCCTAAATCAAACAAGGACTCTCATGTCAGTGATGGCATGATAGGTATGACAAGCACGAAATTGACGAAGGCTACAACTAAGAAATCCTGTAAGATTTTTTATCAAAATGCAAATGAAGAACTTCTCGCCTCGGAGGTAAACGTTGTGTTGACTGAAAAAGGCAAAGAACCGAAGCAACAGGAGGCAAGAAGAAAAACAAAGGGAAAAATAAGAAATAGGATAATTCATCTCTTGAGAAACCTTCTGCAAACCCTTCTAGGCAAAGGAAACCCCCTGCGGGGTGTCAGATAGGCGAAGAGGATCATTGGACGAGAGATTGTCCTCATAAAGCTAAAGTCAACAAGCTTTTTAAGAGTTCAAAAACCTCAGCAATATTGACTGATCTGTTTCCAAACCCAGGAACCAATCTGGTTGCTAGTGATAGTGCATCCCCATCCCAAGTGCTTATGTTGTCCATTTCAAAATAGCAAAATGATGCTTTGATATCAAAAAGGAGTAAAGATTACGGGAATCCACAACAAGGCTACAGATCAAACTAGTAGTTCGACAACAACTTTGACCGAAGTTGTGCCACCCATCATTCCTAAGCTAATGATAAAGCCGTCAAAGGGAGTAGTACACAAATCGACATTTAATCCTCGTGCCAGAGCAGCACGGAATTATAATATAGTAGAGGACCTAGCCCAATCACCGTCCGCTATGTCAACACTTGAAGTACTGCAAAATTTCCCCTCCCAAAAGCAGGCTCTATTATCAGTAATAGGTGGGATTGACCCAACGGATTCCAATCTTGTGGCCTTCAATCATAAAGGATATGAACCTCAGTTACCAGCTCAACTTGCTTTCCTTATTCAAGTGAAAGCCATCAACAAGACTGTTCATCGAACGATTATTAATGAGGGAGCATCTACATGTATTATGTCAATGAGTTGTTGGAAAAATTTGGGCTCACCACCCTTGTCGTGATCTTCAACGACATTGAAAGCATTTGATGGAAGAACATACACTCCTTACAGGATTTTAAGTAACTTACAAGTTGATCTGGGGGGCAAGACAGTACAAATTGATGTTGAAGTTATCGACGGAAACCTCGATTACAACATCCTACTGGTAAGGCCCTGGATATATGCTATGGTCGTTGTTGTGTCGACATACTTCAGAAAGATTGCATTTCCTTTCCAAGGAGGAATTACAATCATCGACAAACAAACATTTATCCCCAACAATTCACAAGTTACAAGAATCATTCCAATGATCCATAGGAGCTCTCAGTTGCTTCAAAATATCGGAGTAGGCCTACTAAAAGACCCTACATTAATGGGGACTTTTGCCCTACTGCCTCCAAAAAATCTGGCGGAAGTGGCTATGGTGGGAACCTACAATATGGTGTCTTCCATTCAGAAGATATCCGATTACGATGTTAGCATGGATCATCGCCAGGTTTTGTCTCCAAGCCCCATAGAAATATTGTAGCAATCAATGTTTTCAGCATGGGAGGCGAACCCAAATCAATGCTCATCAAGCATTTGGATAGATAGTTCTAAGTAATATGGTACCCCTTCAGATCCTTGGTCGCAAGTACATTCTACAAACAAAGGAATTGTTCAGTCAATGATGATTGACGGGGCACCATGGGAAGATTACCACCATCGTTCCCATCTTCCAGATTGTAAGGAAGATAGTTCCAATGACCTTGATCATCCCTCAGTTTTTGATTTTCTATCAAATACTGTAAAAACAGTAGATTCCGAGCGAAACCTGTCCAATATTGAAGAGACTATCACCATCAATATATCGACCAAAATAGATGTTGTAGAGAATATTCATGTCGGCAAATCTTGTTCTCCTTCAGAACTGGAAATATATTACGCTCTCTTCCACGAGTTCAAAGATGTCTTTGCATGGTCATATGAAGAAATGCCCGGCATCGACTCAAGTATCGTTGAACATGAGATTAAGATGTATCCAGATGTCAAACCAGTACGACAACGACTCTAGCAGGTGCACCCCAAGAAAGCTGCCGCCATCAAGGCGGAAGTTGAAAAACTTCTCCATGTTGGTTTTATCTACCCGGTTCCTCTAACCGATTGGGTATCAAATATTGTTCCTGTAATGAAAAAGCAAGGAACGATTAGAGTGTGTGTCGATTATAGGGATGTAAATCAAGCTTGTCCAAACGACAACTACCCTACACCCTTCATTGACCAGATAATTGATGAATGCATCGGATGTGAAATCTTTTCATTTATGGATGGATTTTCCAGGTATAATCAAATAAATATCCACCCACAGGACCAATCAAAGACTACATTTATTTTTCGGTGGGGCACATTCGCATACCGCAAGCTACCCTTTGGTATAAAGAACGTAGGGGCAACCTTTCAAAGGGCAATGAATTATACCTTCCATGACATCAAGAACATTGTTCAACCATATCTCGACAATCTTCCAGCTCACTCGCAAAAGCGGACCGATCATCTGCAATGTTTGAGAGCAATATTTCTACGTTGCCGACACTACAAGATATGACTCAATCCACACAAATGTGTGTTTTGTGTCAATTCTGGTCGTTTACTTGGCTTTGTGGTCTCGAAAGACGGAATTCGTCTCGACCCATGTAAGGTTCAGGCAATCATCGATTTGCCTCCACCTTCAAATGTGCTTCAGATTCAGAAACTCCAAGGGAAAGCAAACTTTCTGAGGAGGTTCATCCCAAATTATGCCGAACTTGCTAAAGGTTATACACGTCTATTGAGAAAATAAGTACCCTTCATCTGGGATCAGGTTGTGCAAGCTTCCTTTGATGCTTTAAAGGAATCCCTAATAAAAGCATCATTAATGTATGCTCCTGATTATCAAAAAGACTATAACCTGTATCTGGTTACAGAAGATACGACCATAGCAATGGTTTTAGTTCAAGAAGACAATGGAATTGAACATCCTATTTATTATTTAAGTCAAAACTTAAATGATACAGAAACTAAGTACTCCTATGTTGAAAAGCTAGCTCTCGTAGCTGTTCAAGCGATACAGAGATTTCGACACTACATCCTCTTTCGAAAAACTACCATTTTGTCAAATTGTAACCCCATGACTTGTAGCTTGTTGCGACAGTTACTGGGGGGCAAATATTCCAAATGGATAGCAATTTTGCAAGAGTTGATCTAGAATTTGTAAAATCCAGATCAAAGAAAGCTCTAGTTTTTGCGAAGTTGCTATGCGATCTCCCATCGTTGTCCAACAATTCAACATCTAATGCGACAATCATGGATGAATCTTTGTTTCTGATATCTTCAAGCGATCTGTGGTATGGAGATATAATCATCTATCTCCAGACCCAAACATATAGGTCTAATACCTCCCGTTCAGAGCAGTAACGTACTTGATACCAAGCAAAAGACTACATGATCGTCGGTGATACACTTTACCGTCGTGGTATTGATACGATTCTGTGGAGGTGCCTCACCCATGAGGAGGCCGAAAAAGTCCTGAATGATTATCATTCAGGTGCGTGTGGGGGGAATCAATTTGGTTATGCTACGGCTCAAAAGATTTTATGAGCAGGATACTTCTAGCCAACCATGTTCAAGGATTGCATAACCACAATCAGAAGTTGCCATGCCTGTCAAATCTTCGATCGCAAAACCAGAATTCCACCCACACCTCTGCAGCCAGTAGTCGTTGTTGGTCCATTCGCCAAATGGGGCATAGATTTCATGACTTGTAACCCCACCTCGGCCGGGGGGCATGGGTACGTCATAGTCGCAGTCGACTATTTTACGAAATGGGCCGAGGCAATGCCTACATTAAACAACGGTGGCGAAACATCTGCTCTTTTCTTTTTCAATCATGTAGTCTCTAGGTTTGGTGTTCCACAAGATATAGTCACAGATCATGGATTAAATTTTCGCAATCACGTGATGGTTGAGTTGGCTGCCAAATTAGGACTGTCCCACGACAGCTCTACTCCGTATTATCCGCAAGCTAACACGAAAGTTGAGGCAATCAACAAAGTCCTGAAGCGGATGCTACAAAGGATGATTGGAGTCCATAAATAGAGTTGGCACCTAATCCTATACTCAGCCCTGTGGGCATACCGGACATCAATGAGGAATGCAACTGGGTTTACACCCTTTCAGCTGGTATATGGCCTGGAAGCAATCTTACCAATTCAGTGTGAAATCTCATCCCTCAAGCTCTCATTTGACCTTCTCCCTGGAACTTCAAAAGAAGAGGCTCCTTTCTTGGAACTAATCCAATTGGATGAAACCCATTGTGATGCCTCCTTAGCTAAAGAAGCCCATAAGAAATGAGTCAAGGCGCAGTTCGACAAGAATGTCAAACCCCGTGTCTTCTGAGAAGGTGATCTGGTCTTACTTTATGACCAGGAGTCCAATAAGTTAGGAGCAGGGAATTTCAAGTCTTTATGGATGGGCCCCTATATTGTTAAGCATGTATTAGCAAAAGGAGCCTACGAGTTAGTGGATTATGATGGGATTCCACTGGCACAACCCCACAACAGGTTGTACCTTAAGCGTTACTATGCTTGACTTAGTGTAGTAACCCCTATGCTTTTGTTACATTTTTGTTTTCGCTAAGAGCAATCGTTTTTGGTTAGGTAATCAACTTTTGCATTTGTTACAAATGTCAAACCCATTGGAATAGTTTTTTTGATATGCTGACCGAGCAAGCCATAGTTTGCAGAACATATCTTCTGCGGCGTGGGCCATCTTTGATCCAAGCGACGAGTTAGTAAGTTTCAGAGGGGTATGTATTGGCCAAATCAATGAACAACATCGTTGAATACAACACATTGATAGAGCTCCTCTCTGATGCCATCGCACATGGCATACGCCAACTTGTTGTCAGGCTAGACTCACAGCTTGTCATTCTACAGCTCACCAGTATCTATCCTAAATGGAATTCAGCTATCTATCGCATGTTCTTAAGGGTTAAGATTTTGGAAAGACAGTTCGATTCAATCCAATATCAGCATATTTCCAAAAACTTAAACACATTAACAGACTCATTGGCAAATTATGTGTTGGATAGACATTTGCGACATTTATAAAAGAAAAGCATCTCATCAATATTTGCATCAAGATCATGTAACTCAACCAAAATGAAGCTCTGAAAATCAAAAATATATATATAATTGTTTATGGTTTACATATAATGTTATTTGTCCAAGACAAAATTGGTCAAATGGCCCAAAAACTCAAAATTCTAGGGGGCACCCTAGTCTAATGGTGCTGGTGATAACAAGTCACCACCAGTGCAATCATGCGTAAAAGCCTAGTCCATCGACGTGGCATGCCAGTAGTATGTCGCTGTAATCTCAGAGGCAGCTCGTCAGTCCTCACATCTGGGATATCGAGAGTGAGGCCTTCGATCTGATCCTGCAATTCTGCAAGAGTCTCAGCCACATCCAGGTCACGAAGGACAGCCCTCCCCATAGCCTCTCCTGCTGGAATGACAATTGGTGCTCTCAAGCGCACTACTGAGCGCACCAGTCCGATATCTGCATGAGCACATGAGTTTTGATTAGTCTTGATAAAAGAAAGCACGGGAACATTATAAAAGCAATAAATAGGGATATGGTTAGAAATTTTACCTATAGCACTCCACTACTCACCAGCCGATGGCACCAAATCTGGGTCACCCCGGAAATCCATACTGGCATATGGACACTCGGCATAAACCATCTCCTGATGGTTGAACCACCCAAAGAAGGCATCAGAGAAAGAAACCTGTGGCTGACCAGCATGTCGGGCCATAAGGTCAACCCATATCTGCATTCGTGGCTCAGTCGATGGCAGAAAACCAAGTGAAATGTATCGGGGCTACATCAGTGGGATCTTCTCCAAGGCAAAAGTGGTCGAAATGGAACCATAGCCAAAGTTCTTAGATCACCCATTTTTCACATTGGTAAGTTGTTCTTTTATCACCAGAAGTACTGCATCACACTAGTTGAACACCTTTGGTTCAAGGCATTCTAAGGCATACTGCATATAGGACCTGTTGGCCAAGTGAAGATCCGCATTGCTAGCCAGTCTAGCAAAGGTGAACAAAATGGTCCTCAAAGACTGGTCAGTGACATCTCAGATGTTGATCTTGCCGTCCCTACTCGGCTGAGATCCTTCTCTATAGTATTGGCGAATATAATCCCTCACGGACTCACCCCCACGAGCGGAACCTGATAGTGAGAGAGGGGCACCACGCCTCGATAAACCAGTCAAAAAATAGATGTCCACGAAAGTCAAGGGGATGGATTTGCCTCTAATCTGGAACACCTGGTTGGTGGGATCCCATGCATCGAGGAAATATTGCAACAAGTTGATTTGTTGCCTCATGCTAGAGATGTGGAAGAACTTTAGCAAACCACAGTTCCGCAATGTAGTCACCGTACCCAAATCATGTAAAGCAACCATGTCCTCTTCTTCATGCTCGTGTTCTCACCATGTAACAACCATTTTGCTCTGATGAATCTTTGAAAACAGACAAGAGAAGAGTTAGGATCCTGATTTGGTAAAAAACAGGCAAAATTTCTATGAAAAACAGTGCATAAAGTTCCCTCCTTGCGCCCATCGCACCCTAGCTGTGTACTAGGAGCGATGCATACTGATTGGCCAGTGGCCAACCCAGTATGCATTTCACCTTTCGATGTGCACAGGGTGCGATGGGGGCAGAACGAATTGTTCAAACCCCAGAGGCTCAGGAAAACGGGGAAACATGCTCAAAATTAAAAAAGAAAGGAATGCAACTGAAGAGCATAGGTTTAGATCCTACCTCATCTAGACGGCGCCAAGAATTGTCCATAGAATCTCCTAGAATCAGCTACTGAAAATCGAGGGGGAAAACATCTCCAAAGATCCAAAAAACTCAAGTTCAAATGAAATGGTAAAATGAGGGGTAAAAACCACTTTTAAATTACTTTTCACGTAATTCAAGTAGGGTATTAGTGTTTTAAATCATTTTTCAAATATATGTTTTCATTTCTAATCAGTTTGATGGAGCAATTGAATAGGTCGTACAACCGTCAAAAGAACATAGTGTTAATGGTAGATCAAATATCAATGACCATTATCACGAGCAGTTTTTACGCGAAGTTCAAGCTCGTTAAAAATTAAACCTAAGCAGTGAGAAAATGTTCCCCCAAAGTTTAAGCTTGTTAAAAAATGAACCAACCACTAGTAAATAACCTTTTTGAATGCATTATCATCAGCTTCTGAGCCCTGGTCGTCTTCTTGCCATCACCTCCACTCTGTTTAGTTGATCATACACCTCCATTTGATTGTTTACCCTTTTAAGGAATAGCTGCGAAGAGTGATTCTGTTAGCCATCCTTGTGACACTGCCGTGATTGGAAAATTCCAAACCTTACCTGGAATTAGCAGCTACTCGAAAATATCACTCATTCCTCAAAGACAAGTCTCCTTTAAGCTCTTTTCACCTGACTCGTAAAATATGACAAGATTGCCAAGCAGTTGGCCTCTCCAGCTCGTTAAAGCTACTGAGAGTGCTATCCCTCCTCTAGATTTTAATCTTTTTGGACCTGAGGGATTATTACACAAAAATATCAAGCGCTTGTCTTGTTCGGCTCATTAAAACTATCGAAAATTCATCCCTTTCATATTATTTTATACTTTTTCAAACTTAATGGATTATATGACGAAAAAGGATTAATGGAGTTTCTTTTCCATCTCTTTTCAGACTCTCTAAAATTGAAAAAGGACCGAGTTTTCTTTGTCATTAAACTCATTAAAACCAATAGCGACAAACTTGTCCATGCAGACAAGAATGAGTTTCACTGTCGCTAGGCTCGTTAAAACATAGCGACGGGTTTGCCCGAAGGGCAAATTATAGAACAAGCATATGTTATCCTCCTCAAGCTTGATAAAAATAAAGAGGTACTGGTCAACAATGACTAGGGAAAATTGGGAAGAAAAACTTGAAGAAAACTTTATTGGTAGCGAGTCGCTCTTGAACATGACACTTTCACTCCATCACCATGATTTGTCGGGTTGGGTTATTCCGTTCACCGGTCATATTACCATTGGTCCACCACACCATCCATCTTTGGGGTTAACGCTGCCAATCCATTTCAGTGTCACCGATATGTTCAAGAGAAGTTGATCAGAGAATTCACCAACCCAGCCTGTGTCTCACCCGCTGCAATACCTTCACACTTCATTCTTCCTGACCGCCACCCTAAACCTTGTATCATCAGATCATTTTCACCTCCACAAAATCATTTGCTCCATTTTGTGTCGTAGATGTGGGATTCATTAATGCCCTCCTACGACAGGTTACTTCTTGTCGACGATAACTCATTATCCAAGAAGTCAACCTAGGAACAACCCTTTCAGTACTTTGAAGCTTGCATGCCTCAATGGCAAGTTTCTCACTTCTAGCAACAGGTTTACATCAATGGCCTTCGACCGAAAGATTTTGTGTGGTGTTCGATGCCGAGTCCCATTTTCACACCATGTGAATTGTATTGTCGTACCTTGAGGGTCATCATCGTTATCGGTGATTCCTCTCACGCCTGTTAACAACTTACATCATTGGCTGGTAATCAGGCAATGTCTTTCCATGTTCAACTCCAGAACATCTTTTCACATAGATCAACTTGTACTTCGGGCGAAGATTGAATGAGTTTGAAGACCCCGGATCTAGTTTCATCCATCTGGGTTGCAATATATTTAGGAAAATAAAGACATCAAATGTACATCATTGCTGCACAGATAATCATCGAAGCCAAAGGATGATGGCTCTACCAGAATCATCAGTCTGCCACACAGACGGTTGTTTGTCCTATGTACATGAGAATGAATTTATAAAGTTAAGCATGGGAATGCCCGCCTCAGCTAGATCATGAAAATGTTATGAAGGTAATGTATTGTATTGTATCTTATAACAGGTCGCCTTCCAGTTCAAAAAACCTCAGATCCTCATGATAAAGCATTTCACCCGACATCAAAAATATTTACGACCTCATGCTTTAGGGGGAAATTGTTATAGACATATTTGGGCACTGCGACCCAAATGACACATGTCCATAAACCAAGGGCTTCTAAGTCCGTAAGAGTGTTGTTTCATACCCTAAAAGAGTAAGGTCAACTGATTACATCATCTCCCAGAAGTTCTCCATGAAAAACTACTCAGAACTGGTCAAAACTGGATCATCTCACTTGCTCCATGGTTAGGGTGCGATGCATCTCACCTACTACACATGGGAGGTGCGATGCAT